>JAUELU010000028.1:6644390-6662332 GCA_032357145.1 Evasterias troschelii | reverse complement strand
ACAACTGTGGCAGTTGAATGGTTTCAAATGGTTGGTCAACTCACTTGAAAATGTTGCAAACTGTAGGAGGGTTAATGTTTTGGGCCTTGAGATCAAGACTTTATCAGATTCACTGACAACATTTCCCTAAATTTGTTTCTGTTATTCTTTTTTTGGGTACATGATTGTGTTTTTCAATGGGCAGTTCTTGTCACCAACAAGCATGCAAAAAATATGTAAATAAATAAAATACACTGCTACAGTGTCAGTATTTCCTTTTAGTTATGCTTGCAAAACTTCCCTTTGGTTTTTTGGTTGTTTTTCTTTTCCAAGAAGCAGTTTTGTTTAGAAGAAACATCTCGGTATGCAGTGGCTAGTTGTGTTCAGTTTGTTTGAATTTTTTTTTATTGATTGATTGTTTTTTTTTCCTAGAGAAGTGAAGGTATAATAAATTTTGTTTCCTTTTTCGTTTCGTGAACAAGAGTAACACAGTTTGTGATATTTTTGTCAGAATGTCCTCTCTCAAACCAAGACAATGTTTAAACGGGACTGTCTTTTCACTGATGGAACACATGGTTCGGAGCGCCCCGAGCAAGGCAGATGTCAGCGGAATGAGCGCAATATGAATATTTTAACAAGAAGACGAAGTGACGTGGTTGTTGTTTTTTGCGGAGCTGTTATCCTTAGCCATGCGTATACTATAGCTACTCACTGAGTACCACATCAGTGTCAATAAAAGCTGTCATTTAGGTATGCATAATACGTATCTCATTGGCTGTGCACTTTGTGATGGAAGGCGCTTCTTCACATTATCCCTGCGTATCAGTTAGAAACAAAACGGATGGTTATATGTATGTAGGGGTAGTAATGAGAGGCATTGAGATGGATCAGCGATCATCGCTGTCGGAGCGCAAGAGGTTTGCGTAAGGAAGAGAGGGGGAGGGGGTGTTGATCTCATCCCCGAGGGTAGCTGATCAGGTTGTCTGGCCTATTGTTTATTCTAGCCTGATGGGTCGGGGGTAATAGTAATGTGGATATTTTTAACCTGGGTAGGGTTGGGTTGGAAAAGGATGCTACAGCATGGCGGGTTTTGAAAAGGATACGTTATTTTTTCAAACCGTGAAATTTTGAAGAGTAAATTTTCATTTAATATTTCAAGGAAGGGTATGAGTGTAGATCTTTGGTAAAGAGTGCTAGAGAGCTGTTGATGTTATAAAGGATGTGTGCTGTCGCTTTTAATTAATAAATAATGAGAAAAATAGATTTAGCTGTTGCAAACTGCTTTCCCCCAAAATCGTGAATTGGCTGTAAGCATAGCTGTTACTATTCCCTTTTTAAATGTTTACTTCATTTTATTTTATTTTAAGTAATGCTGTCCACTTATTCCCTCAAAAACAAACCTTGCTCGTGATGGGATGCCACGGTTGGGAAAAAGGAACGTATCCAAAATGTCTGAATGTCATTGCTAGCGTACAGGCTTGGTAGTGGTAGCATGTATATGTATAAAGCCTTACTGTAATCATCCCAACTCCTTGGGAGTATGCAGCACCTGCAGCCAAATTTGAGCACACAGCTTGCAAGCCATTCACATCAACTACATGTATCTCTACCCTCGCTAGACATTTCGTTTGTCCCTCAGCAGTGAACGATTTCCCATGTATACATGTAGCAGAGCAAATTGCTACAGAAAATGCATCGGTTACTACATGTACTCAAAAATCATCACTTGCTACTCATTATAACCATTCTGTGTGCACAACACTTGTTCAATCTACCTATTTTGTTACAAAGAATTTCCGGACGAAATCGTTCCTTGCTCAAGCATGATACAGGAAGCCTGTCATGTGGGTTCTGTGTTCAGACAAAATGAAAGAGAAGTTGGATTGCTCAGATATTTTTAAGAATGGGTGTCAACCAAATGTGTCCCAGTGTCTCATGGGGCCCAGTGGCAAGATGAAAGATTCAGACCAGAATTATGAAGCCCTTCATGTGGGTTCTGGGTGTTGAAGAAACCAATGTTCAGACTAAATGCAAGAGAACTTTGTTTGCTGGGGTGTTTTTTTCAGAATGGGTGTCAATAAAATGTGTCTCATGGTGCCCTGGCAAGATCATACATGAAAGATTCATTCTAATGAGTCACACCAGTTCCACATCATAAACACCTTCTTCAAAGTGAAATAGCCTGAACAAATAAGTATCCTGACTAGCGAACGAGATCCCTTGTATAGCAGAGCAAAATGCTACACAAAATGTCTCGGTCGCTACTCAAAACTCACATCTCGCTACTCAATATTGGCATTCAGTGTGCAGTCTGAACTTTGTTTGCTGGGGTGTTTTTTTCAGAATGGGTGTCAATAAAATGTGTCTCATGGTGCCCTGGCAAGATCATACATGAAAGATTCATTCTAATGAGTCACACCAGTTCCACATCATAAACACCTTCTTCAAAGTGAAATAGCCTGAACAAATAAGTATCCTGACTAGCGAACGAGATCCCTTGTATAGCAGAGCAAAATGCTACACAAAATGTCTCGGTCGCTACTCAAAACTCACATCTCGCTACTCAATATTGGCATTCAGTGTGCAGTCTGAATAAGTTCAGTCTGAATTTGTTGCTACGCAAAATTGCCACATGAAGTCATTCCCTGCTGACACAGTTCTATTATCATTCTCTGTTCCCAGCTGAAAGAGTACAAGGGGAGAAGCAACCTGGACAAAGTGAGGAACTTCTTGTTTGGACGAAACGCCGGACCCAAGGAAGAGGAGAAGGAAGACATGGATGAAGGTATGGCATCAGGGATGTGGGAGGAATTCCAGGGAAGCTGCAGGAATTCCAGGGAAGCGGCAGAAATTCCAGGGATGCGGGAGGAATTCCAGGGATGCGAGAGGAATTCTAGGGATGCGTGGAGGAATTCCAGGGATGCGGGAGGAATTCCAGGGATGCGGGAGGAATTCCAGGGATGCGGGAGGAATTCCAGGGATGCAGGAGGAATTTCAGCATGGTTGAGATGTGTTATCTACTCCATCGAAAAGGTTGCATGGATCAGTTTTCGCCAAGAGAATTTTTTGTAAAGAGGTTCTAAGGTCTAATTCAGTAACGTGATCCACTCATTTTTTTGATAGAGTCGTTAGAAAAGTGGGTAAAAACATTACGAGTCTCTAACCTGAGGTTAAAATGGTGTAAATTCTCACGGGTTTTGTTACCTTTCAAGTGAGCTCCCACCAAAGTTTACGATACAACCTGGAAACTGGCAGCCAAGGGGATCACCCTAAGGGGATGCAACTTTTTCATTTCAAATATCAAGTAATTAACCACAAGAGAAACTGACTGGGTAAATTTTAAACAATTCTGGGTTGAACAGAAAACGATTGTCTAGTGGGGTTTGAACCAGGGACCTCTAGATTAACTTACCGATGCTCTACAAACTGAGCTAGCCCTATGTCTGTAGTCTCCTTATTTTGTCAATAATTTTGTTTTGGGGTGCCATTCAGGAGCCATTCAATATACTTGATTCAAATAGAAGGACGCAGCCCACTAGCCCAAGCCATGGTCTTGAAACAGACCTGCAACCACCTAAAATTTGGTGTGTAACTGTGCACAAAAACAACATCAGTTGCCTATCAGTGTGGCTCTTAGCCAACAGTAGAGGGCTGAATAATCAATTTCTCCGAAGCAGTATTCTCAACTGTTCGCATTTTTTTAAAAGTGTTTGCATTGAGCCACTACGCACTGATGATTGCCTTTAAAAAAAGAAA
The DNA here is from genome assembly GCA_032357145.1 of Evasterias troschelii. Lineage (NCBI taxonomy): Eukaryota > Metazoa > Echinodermata > Asteroidea > Forcipulatida > Asteriidae > Evasterias > Evasterias troschelii. The sequence continues at coordinate 6,658,597 of JAUELU010000028.1, read as the reverse complement.
AACGATCCAGCGGTACTCCATAGGGTGTTAATAGTGCTGTCAAACTTTACTCGGTCGACCGCCACCTTTGCATTTTGTCGTCAGTCATTACTGCCAACATTTGCTGGCGACCACTTATCCCAACAACTCTGGGGAATGATGAGTGGGCATGGACTTTCTCAGACTCTTCTAAAAACAGTTTTAAAACTCCTGAACAAAGCATTAATTCTTCCACATTTTTTCACATTTGTAGTAGAAATTGTCTTTAGAATTTGACAAACTTAGTGTGTGTAACAACACCATCTTGTGACATGGATTGTCTAGAATAATCAGAGCTTATATTTGGAAGGAATTTTCACTTTGGTCGAAATCTCATCCCCGCTTTTCTCGCCGATCGTTTCGCAGACAAAGACGATATTCACTACATCGATGTGAAGTTGTCTCAGGTCAAGCACCCGCCACCTGCCTTGCCTCCCCAACCCAAGGGATTGACGACGGAGGAGGTGGTACGAAGACACGTTGTCCAATCGATCATCGACAGTGAACGATCTTACATGCTTTCTCTCCAGAGGCTCATCCAGGTTAGTTTAACCTTTTCCCCAACAATTTGTATTAAAAGATGTTATTCTTTGAAGCCCTTTTTGTCTGGTCGTGAAAGCGAGGGATCCTAGCAAGGTTCCTCAGCTTCTTTTTGTCTATGATAAAAAAAGGATACTAAAGGAAAAACATGTCCAAATGTTTTTCAACATTTTCGTAGGTCAGTTTATAATAAAGAACTGTATACTTGGCACTTTCTAATTTCATTTATTAACTGGTTGTGAAGCCAAGGACTCTCAGCTTCAGTGCAGTAAGCAATAGAATACTTGTGGCGTGTTGTGGCCTAGCTGTGAAGAGTACCGAATTCAAGCTCTGGTAATTCTGATAAACAGACTGTGGGTTCAGGTCCCAGTCATGGCACTTGTGTCATTGAGCAAGATATTTTGCCATAATTACTTTTAAAAACGGAGAGCTGTTAATAGTACAAAACATTGTGAGAAACGACTCCCTCTGAAGTAGCGTAGTTTTTGAGATAGAGGTAATATCTCACTAAAATAATAAAAGACTTCTGGCCAGAAGCCTTTTATTCCTATTTGAAAGCACACTAATTTGTACAACAAGGGTGTTTTTTCTTTCATCATTTTCTTGCAACTTCAATGACCAATTTAGTCCAAATTTTCACAGGCTTGTTATCTTATGCATATGTTAGGATACACCAAGTGAGAATACTGGTCTTTGACAATTACCAAACGTGTTCAGTGCCTTTAAAATGCCGTTATTTAAAACGTGTTATTTTCTCCCGTAGGCCTATGAGAAACCTCTCTTGGACAGCAACCCGCTTCTTCTCGAGAAGGAGAAGGTTCGAATGATCTTCTACCGAGTCCGAGGAATCTACCAGTGTCATCTCATGTTCCAGATCGCTCTATCGAGTCGAGTCAAGAACTGGGACTCGTCAGATCAGATTGGGGACGTCTTTGTAGCATCGGTAACGGAATTCTTAGCATCCAACTCATTTTTCCTGTTAGGTTCTTGTTGTTTTCACTACTATGTATTTTAAGGCCATGTTGGAATTGGTTTCTCTGGCTATGGCTGGATTGCTGCATCATCATGTGTTGAAGTAATGGATTTCCTTAGCAACAGCCGCAGCTGCAAACTTGCAAATTGAAATTTTGAAATCACAATAGCGCAATCATCATAAAACAGTAACTTCTACATGATCTAACTGTCTCCCTGCAGTTTTCCAAAGCAATGGTATTAGATGTGTACAGTGCCTACGTTAACAACTTCACCAATGCAATGGAGGTGGCCAAAAGAGCAGCCAATCAGAAGCCAGCATTCAGGAACTTCATTGAGGTGAGCACCCATGTCTGGTACCTTGTCTCTCTTCAGCGGCCAGTTACGGTATTTATCACATACTCCTTTCAATTACTTTTTGTTTTTCCTCCCCTCCAGACTCGGCAAGTCAGCAGCATTGATCGTCTGAGCCTCTATGCACTCATGCTAAAACCTATTCAACGCTTCCCGCAATTCATATGTCTTCTCCAGGTATGAACTCTCTAAACAAACTATTAACAGCAATATTGTATGCTGCCCTCTATTGGTGGAGATTCACAACTGACCGCCATCTTGGAATACGCTCGTCTTCTGAATCTGATGGCAGGTGTAAACCGAAGGCCTTCTAAGCGAAGACTTTAAAGGGAAAAGTAAATCACTTTATTAGAGATGAAGTTGGGGTGTTGCACTGTACTGTTTATTACTGGTGTGTCAGCATTGTAGGTCAGTGAGCACCTAAGAATGAGAATTTATCGGATGAACATTTTTTCTCCTGACACCTTTTATTCTCCAGGATCTTTTAAAGCGCACCCCTCTAGGCCATGCAGATCGCATGCCTCTGCAGCTTGCGCTGACCAAACTAGAGACGTTAGCGAGCGTCTTGAATGAGAGGAAACGTCAGAGCGAGCAACGGTACGCCGTCAAGCAACTCATGAAATGCCTCAACGTCAAATTCTCCAGCAAGGTTAGTTTTAAGCCCGGGCAAAATTCAAAATTATCCAAATTTTTTTTGAATGCGCACAAGACTTGCATAGTCAATAGACTCATCTCGGAAAACATAGTCATGGATCAAAGTTGTTATAAAATGTGTTCAGAGGATTCAAATTTGACGATGATACGGGTTTTTTTCCATTTCACAGTTCAAACATGACAGAAGCAGATGGCTGATAAGACAAGATGACATGCTTCAAACTGTAAGTTATTTCACACATTTCTACATTCTACATGTACTTGAGTGTTGTTTTAAACTGGTCGCAATTTCCTTTCTTCAGATTTCAGAAATGACTACTAAAAGAAATACTGAAGTCTTTATAATAGTTTCCACAGACCTCTTTCATTAGTTTTATGTCCTAACTTTTGACTTTTCACAAGCTTGTGGGTCAACGTACAGAAGCTGTACAAATATGAAACTGGCAAAATTGATACACAAAGCGTGACACGTCTGAATCGAACACACTTTATTGGTGTTAAGAGCATTTAACTTCCTAGTACGTGTCTTATGTTGACTGAGATTACGTACAAAAAGCACTCAAGCCTGAGCACAAAGGCCATTTGTAAGAAAGTTGTAGTTTCGTCCAGGATAACCCTCCGTACACAAGCTTACAATGGTTGGAAATAGAAAGATTCGATCTTTCCATGGGTAGTATAATTTTGGTATTTTTATTGGTAACCATTCTTAAATTATAATATAATTTGTTTTTTACCCTTACACCGATGTGGGTTAAGCGATTAAGCAATGTATACTCAGTACTTACCCGATTTCTATGGAAACAATCTACAGGCAAATCACTCGGGTGGGATTCGAACCCACGACCTTTGCATAGCTAGAGCAGATGTCTTACCACTAGACCACCGAGCTAGCCTGATGGCTAGAGGCAGTTCAAATACTTGGCAGCGGGTTTCGCAACAATTCTTAAGTTGTTATAATTTACTAATTTCTATTGATGTATATATATGTAACTTTGACCTTTCCATTTAATAATCTGACCCTTGACCCCTTTCTTCTCATCCCTCTGGCTGTTGGCGTTTTTATCAAAGAGCGAAGTGAGTACCAGCAGACGATGAATGTTGAACTGAAAAACCAAGTCATTGAATTTTGAGTAAACCCATTGTGAGGAAATATAGAACTGAGTTGTTGAGTTTTGAGTAAACTCCGTCAAGGGTTTTGGGATTATCTCTTTGTTGTAACAGTTTCACTAACATTGTAAAAGAGATGTAGCATTATCAAAGACTCGAAACTCAGACTCAAAAACTCAATGGCTTTTTCCTTAGTAGTTCAGAATTTCACATTGTACGGTCAGTGATTTTCCCACGCTAACAGAAAGCAAGCAGAATCAAAAATTACCCATCATACAAAACAAATCGCCGTATATGCAAACTAGAAACCATTTAGTACATGTATGTCATCTTTCCTGGCAGAGTGGAAATTTTAGAGTCATCGGACAAGAAAGAAAAACAAAAATTGAAATAGATTATGCATTTTAGTTTTTATTCATAGACAACTCACTGTCAGCATGGCCTTTATTAGTATGGGCTGCCAACCAGGCCTTGCTGCCTAGAAGACTTAATGAGTGCAGAGCTACCATCTCTCCCTGATTCTGCAGAAAGTGCTCGGGAAAAAACCCCACAATTTTTCTATGTTCTGATGAACAAATTTGAGAATCTCCCTGATTATGGAAACGCTTTCCCTAATTTGTGTTGAATGTATTTTCTAAATATCTCCCTGATTGGTGTTCAAAATCTCCCTGATTGCAAGATTCAAATGTTGGCAGCTCTGGTTTCTTGCCTGCCAAAAAGGCCCTGGAATGTACAAGATAATCCTTTTGTAAACAATGATTACAAGGTCTCCCTGGTCTCACTGATTGCAAGATGCAAATGCTTGATGCTCTGTGACTTTAACATGTTTTGGTACAAGACTCTGATATGTTTGTTTGGCTTATTTTCCCGCCGAAAACAATGAAGTTGAACTTCTTCAGTTAGACACAGAATTCAGGAAAAGAATATTACTCTCTCTGCGAGTGGAAAATCATTGACCTAGATATGTATGCATGCTCCAATCCCCCACTATGGATATTTTCGTGCTGTGATTGTAAACTAAAACCCTAAAAACTTGGTGATATTGATGTTAAGTGTAATACTCCCTGTGTCTTGACCGCAGAGCTATATAGTTTGACTACAGCGCTAACTTGCCAAGTACCTTTACAGTCGTAAGGGAGCATCCATGTTTGTGTACCAACCTGTGCAAGTGTGTACAAACCTTTGCTTGCTATAAAAACCAAAACTTTGCATGTGCTTTGGTTTCAATGTGGTTTCATCATAAGTTCTATGAAATATAGATACAGTCTGCAGTCACACACATGCCTCACACGTAGTCTACGTCCAGGATGCTTTTAGCGAGTGGAATCAAGAGTTAGTACTGCAGTCAATTCATTTAGCACTATGGTCTGAACTCAACACAGAGGGGTCCTAATGTTTTTCTTTTCATTTGATGTCATGATTCATGGTGTGATTGTAGTAACTTTCTGTCCTGTGTGATACTAAAAAATAAGGGTATAAATGGGTACCTGCAAGGGTAGAGGTTGAAATTGTGTTTGAAAAAACCTTTGGAGCGCTACTGCGGCACAGGGATGTATACTCCCCAGGGAGCTGAGACAGATTAAAGGAATGTTATTGGCCCAATGACCAGGGCACTAATGTAAAGCGCATTGAGACGTTACATAATACATTGTATTGTGAAATGCGCTATATAAGAGCTAGTTATTATTATTATTCTGTGAACATTTATATTTTTACTTTTACCAATATAATGGGTCTGCATTTGTGACAGTTATAATGTAAGCAGAGACACAATGGTTTCCATTCTTCTGCAAAGTGGTAAACGAACTGTTAAAACCATCAGTACTAAGCTCTATTGTCTCTGTAAAAAATTTCTATCTTTGATCTGGACTATTCACAACCCATCCCCCGCGTCTCAAGCTAACACGAAGCAAGCTACCCCCTACTCCTTCTATTTATCCCCAACCCTAAGTCTCTCTCACCAGGCACGGTTGTAATGAAACCCCCTTTACCTGTTTACAGCTATGAACTCCATGTGGGCGTCTGTCAACTTTGTGGTCAGGTGATGTCAATAATAACACCCTTACTAAACGCATGTAGCACTTTGCAAAAAAATAAGAAAACTTAGGTCGCCAGATACTGCTCTCGGCAGACCAAATTTAAGATCTTGTTTAAAACTAACATTTTTCAATTGGATTCAATTCAATTTGGCATTTGTTTCCTTATACATGTAGATAGTTCCCAGTAGATGCCATCTTTACGGGCAAATCGCATTTTGGCTTGCAGGCGCGTCAGGCGCTCAAATTATTAACGCAGCCGCGTCATTCATTATCCAATCATGCAATGAGTTTGGTGAAATGTGCGCGTGCTGCACGCCGTTCTCACGCGTAACGCATGACTGTGTGTTCCAAATTGCCCGTAAAGATTGCTGATTTACGTCATACTGCAACCCATCTATTGATGAAACAAAAGGAGAACAAGAAAGGACTTTAGAACAATTATATAAATCAAACACAATCAAGAACTGATTGAAAAAACAACCAAAACGAAATATGTAAATGTTGCACTTATCCCCTTTCCCTCCTCTTTTCTCTGTCCCGCAAACACCTTAATGAGTAATTTGCACATTTTGTCTTGTCTGTTGTTGTTTTCCCTGATTCATTAGCATAATTTATGCACGAGTACACAACTAGACTTGTTAGCATGGTTTGAAAAAATATGGTTGAGGTTTGGCATGGTCTACAGACTATGTGCATGATAATCGGGGGGATTAGAAACTGACTTAATCCTCCCTCCCTCCCTCCCTTTTTCCCGTACTCCATTTTTGAAACAACCCTCACTCCCTAAAAGCCTCTTTTCACACTAGTCTATTCCCCAGAGATATCTCAAGAGAATAACAGCCGTCCCTTTCACATTTGTACCGTTTACCCCGGGTCTACCCCGGCAAATTGGCATACCTTTACCTGGAGGAATAGCCATCCTGCTCCAGTTTAGACACAAGCGGTAAAACCCTGGGGTATTTTCAATCCCCCAGGGAATATTAAACTGCTAGTGGGAAACAAAATCGGGTTTTACTTACCCCAGTTTATGTGGCTAGCCAAGAAACGCAGGCTAGGTTTGATCATAGTGTTAAATGTGCAACCAGAAACCTGTGGAATACAAACCCAGGTATATGCATGAGGGGGACAGTGTGAAGGTGCTGGGGTAACCGTGGGGTTAAAAAAACTCGGGGATAAGAAGCAGTGTGAAAGGGGCTATAGCCGACAGACAACAGACAAGAGTCACAGACAACAGACACTGTAGTGTCTGTTGTCTGTGACTTCAGACTCTTCCGTATCCTCCAAAGTCATCCACTCCTTGGTAAACTCAACCCCCAAATGTTTGGACTCTGATAAGATTGGGAAGCCAGGCCCAATGATAATGTGGCAGGTCGTGCCAAGCAGTCTAGTTCACCGGACCCAAGCTCTGGTGTTGTCAGCAGCAGAGTGTGGGTTCACATCCTGGTCGTGACACTTGTGCCCTTGAGCAAGGCACTTCACCATAACTACTTTTTAAAAAGTTGGGAAGGTAGTGCATACTGCTGTACCAGCCAGGCTAAACAAACTTTTTAAAAAAAGTTGTTATTTGGCCTCTGGTACCAATTCCTATATAGTCAGGCACTTCCTGAAGAGGGTCTCGCATGATTTGGGATCATATATAGCTTACTAATAGACCAAGTAATTTTGTTATCCTTGTTTTGTTTTGACTAGACCTACGATAGCCAAGGGGAGTCGATAAAATGCAAAGAGAGGCGCCTCTTCATGCTGAATGACCTTCTTGTTTGTACAACTGTTCTGTCAAAGTGAGTAATTCATAATGTGGCGTGTCGTGGCTGAGTGGTCAAGTGATCTGGACTCAAGCTCTGGTGTTACTGATCAGCTGAGTGTGGGTTTGAATCCATGTCTTAACACTTGTGTCCTTAAGCGAGACACTTAAACATTATTACTGCGACCTTTGGATGGGACATAAAGCTGTAGGTCCTGTGTGCTGTGTAATGCACTTTAAAGTTCCCAGTACATTTTTGTTAACAGATGGAGTTCCCCTCGGTGTTTGTTGGTACTTTTGTCTGCAGGTTGCACCACAGCACTTTGTAGTCCGTTACATGGTGCTATGTAAATAAATAGGTCTTACGTTTGGAACATAGCTCCGCATACCCTGTAGCCAAAATTAATGAGCACTTTGAATACCTGTTAGTTGTTTGTTAATGTCAGTCACAAATTCATTAACACCCCTTTTTAAAATGGTTTAACCCCTACAGAACCTCCTCTCCAGGTCTCTCACCTGGTTCTGATATGCCGAGGTGTAAGCACAGATGGAGTGTACCACTCGGTGAGGTGGAGATTATTGAGCCATCGGGGGATTCGGGGGCAGAAGTAGAGGTTTGCCAAGAGCCTGGGAAGCTGACAATCACAACGCAGCAGGCCGAAGAACACGGTGAGATAAACAGTTAGGGGATATAAACACATGGATTTCTCCAATTTTAAACCGGAATTCTGTTTTTTGCCCCTCAAAATTATTTTTAATTGTTCTTTTACACATTTTTTTTTACTTGGATCAAATTCATAAAAAACAAAGATAAAACAATATATGAGGCCCCAGATTGCAGAGTAGAGCTTTTAAAACCAAAGATAAAAGTTATTAATGGGCTTCGTGCTCGCAAGCTTTTGCGCTCTGCGCTGTGAGTTCATTTTTATTTTTTACAACATCCCTGAAACACCAAGATGGCAACAGCCAATCCTTCTCTTTGTGGTGATTTTGATTCTTCTTCTGCTCTCTTTGTTTTATAGATTACACCTATGCAGGATCAGCCCGCCAGATGTACCAGGAGCGCAATGACCTTATGCATGACATGGCAGTAGTCAGACAGATTGGTGCTTTGCTTACAACACTCAAGGTTAATGAAGAAAGAAGTGTATTTGGCTGCCATGCTTTGTGTTTTTTCTTTTCTTAACTTGACAAGACCACCGGGCTAGCCAGCTGTATGCTGATGCCTTTAATTGAATCATAAAATCAAACAGAAAATCAGTGGATACTTTTTCACTTGCCCTGCGGGGCTACCTTAGAAGCAGCTCTGATTGACCCACAACAAATGCCAGTGAAAACACCAGAGGACCAGTAAAACCTCGCTTAAAGTGATCCGGCTGGCTAGTTCAGTGTCGGAAAGTATTCCTTTTGATGTTGAGGCATCCTTGGTTTCAATAGCAGAAATATATATTAATAATATAAATAATCATAAAGTTTGTGCCACCGTACACAACTTGTTGCAACAAGTTGCCTTGTGACTGAAACAATCCCACATAAGTAACGGAATGTTTAACTCCGAAGCGAACTGGTCAAGTTGTCATTAATTAAATTGATTCTAATGTCATTTTTGTTGTCATTGTTTGTTTTAGGGTTCGTACGGAATGCTGACAAAGGACGACATTGCAGACTGGTCCGAAATCATTCAGAAGCTTATACATAAGAAGAGTCAGGACATCAGACAAGCCGATGTCAGTAAAATACAGCTCTCACTACCGGCTGTTGCAATGTATGTGATTCCTCCATTTTTAACCGGAAATCAATTTTTTTGTTTGCCTTCCAAAAAAAGAAATATGTTTCGTTTTGTTTTGTTTTGAGGATCAAATTCATAAAAAAATGAAGATAAAACCATATAGTAAAGCCCCAGAGTACGGCTTTTAAAACCAAAAATAAATGTTATTAGTGGGCTTCATGCTCGCAAGTTTTTGAGCTCGCAAGCTTTCGCGCTTAGTGCTCAGCGTTCATTTTTTTTTTCAACAGCCTATCACATCCCTGCCTAATGTTTCAAGCATTTTGAAAGAGAGGATCTTGTTACAAGAAAGCTCCATTAAATAAGAGTCTTAAATTAAATATCCTTTTTGTCTGGCAACTCACACCTGTTATCTCTATGTAATTCCTTTTTCAAACAGTGGACTAAATTGGATTGTACAAACCAGTTGGGCTGCTAAGTCTATGAATGGTGTTGGGGTCAACTTTCAGCAAATTTACTTTTGCTATAGTTTACTTTGTAATTGTATTTCAATGTCTGGATCGAATAGTAACCGAATTGTTATTAATTTCTGCTAACTGAACAGGGAGAAGCGGGTGACGTTGGTGTTTGATGCGGTCAGCTCTAAGACCAAACTGGACTGGATAACGGCATTGGAGACGGCCAAACTTGCCTTGAGTAAGTCATTGTTCTATTTTGTGGATTGTATCATTTAAGAACTTTTAGTGTGAAGTTAAATAAAATAAATAACAAATAAATAAAATAATTTCTTGTTGGCATTGATTAAGACTTTCCTGCTCTTTGGACTGTTGCTTCTCCTACTGTTTGACCATTCACTATAATAGCATGTGGTAATTGCATGTTACACAGTGCATAGTTAACCCTCTTACTGTCTGACCATTCAATATCATCCACTTGTTTTGAATGATAGATAAACTATTCTAGCCCTGATTGTCTGTTTCCTCAGAATATTGGTTTTGTTGTAGAAACATAGATAAAACATGTACATTAACATGAGAATTATTGGAAAATGTGTATTCAGGTCATGACCTTTACTTTGACCTCTAGGGTTGAGTGGAAGTAGGTCAGATCTTGCTGTTTGTGCCGCTGTAGGCGTTTTTGGTACAATTAGTTTCCTACCGCTATGGTCTCTAAAGGGTCATTATAAATCTTTGAATAAATACAAAAGAACAAAAAGTGGAGTGTTTTTGGGGGGCCAAAATTGTCATCTTAGGAAACCTTGGCCCAATTTCATAGAGCAGCGCAGAAAACTATTTTCTGTTAAGCAGAATTGAGCAGGATACCAGTCACAATATGGACATGTGACATGGTACAGTAGTAGGTTGGTTACCTTATTCTTGTAAGCAAAGTTGTGTTGTGCTTAGCTACTTTCTGCAGCTCATGAATTTGGCCCAGATCATTGATACACTGTTGATCCCCCATTCATCAGAATTCCGGAATAAAGTTATCATCAGGAAAAACAGTGTACAATATTTGTTTGTTTATTTGTTTACAGAACCTCACAACAACCCCGGTTGGTACGCTCCGGAGGAAAGCGATAGCGCCCATGCTGAGATGAACTTTGGCGTGCCACTTCTTATGACGGCCTTACCAGTATTCACTACTAGGCATTCAGCAAAGGTAACTGTCCCAGTCCCAGTTAAAGAAGGAAGGGGGGACTGGAATCCATCAAAGATGGCTAAATTTGGGCTGGCACGGGGTGGAACTAGGGTACCCAGACTTAAAACATCTAAATCTACCTTTTAGAGGTTAGTTATTTAGAGCCAACTTAACCCTCTTATTGTTTGACCAATCACTGTGATATCATATGGTGATTGTATATTACACAGTTAACCCTCTTACTGTGTGACCATTCAGTATCATCCACTGTTTTGAATGATAGATAAACTATGCTAGTCTGCGGTATGACATCATGTGGTAATTGCATTTTACACATTACATAGTTAACCCTCTTACTGTCTGACCATTCAATAACATCCACTTTGGTTTTGAGTGATAAATAAACAATGCCAGCCTAAAAATTCACAAGCGCAAATGAAATTTGAAAACTTGAAATAAGAGGTGATCACAGAATTGATCTGATTTATTGGAGATATCCAAGTTGGAGCGTGGAACCATCGGTATGTCACAGCGCCCTCTATTGATATTTCTTTTGATCACCTCAACAGGTGCAGTGTGCTGCACTCTGCCCGTTAGAGCCCTCCTTCTCCAGAAGCAAGCGGAAAAGAACGATCGAGAGCGAAGCGGCCAAAAACTGTCTGTGGGTCGTCAGCTCGGACAACAAGAAATCCTACGTCAGCATCGTGGGCTTCCAACCTCCATCCCCGAAGATACTGGAGACGTTCGAGCTCGGGGAGATGAGGATACTGTGTTCGGAGTGTGTGCCGGGGGTCAGGAGATCGCTTGGGGTGAATGGGACTTCGGGGAAGAGTTTCAAGGATACCGTTCGACGGAGTGAGTTTTGTTTTATGAATACGACAGTGTGGCTTGGCACGGAGAGTGGGAGGTGAGTCTATGGGAATCTAGGACCAGGGGTCCATTTCACAAAACTCTTCCTAACTTAAGACTAGTCCTAGGCAATGCTAAGAGATAGACCAGTCCTAAGTACTGGTCCTAACTTAGGACTGGTCATATATCTCTTAGCATTGCCTAGGACTAGTCCTAAGTTAGGAAGATTTTTGTGAAATCGACCCCTGATGTCATAATATTGCTAGCCCTTTTAAAATATACAAGCGGCTTGTTTCTCGACTCTGCTTACCGTAAGTGAAACATGAGCACCTACAGAAGCACACAAATCTATAAAAGCAAACAACCATCTTTCATGGCAGTAATATTGCAATTTTGTTCTACTGTGCCTCTTTTTTCTGTTTGAATCTCTTTCTAGAATCAGTATTTATGAAGCTAATCAAACTGACAAAACGCAGTGTCTTGTCAGCTTCAAAGTTCCCAAAGCCGTCACATCCATGAAATATCTGAACAATCGAATGTTCCTGGCTCAGAAAGACGGCACGGTTCTCATCTATGTCAGGACAGAGGGTGAGTCTTCTCATTTGAAAATCTGAAAGAGCTTTTATTTTAATAATATAATCAATGTCTGCAAATTTCATATGCCAGACTGTTCACACTACTCTATTTCCCGGGGGCAACCCCGTTGAATACTGACTGGCCCTTTCGCACTTGCGTTGCTTTACCCCTGATCTACCCTGGCAAATGGGCGTACCGCAGGGAATAGCCACACTCGCTCTGGAGTAGGGGTAAGCGGTGAAACCCTGGGGTATTCTTGAAACATGCACCCGGAGCACCATTGAATGGGGACCTAGGCGGGGACAGTGTGAGCGTGCGCTGGGGTAACTGTCGGGTAAAAAAACTCCCGTGGCCTCCCCAGGGCTGTTTTCCACGGGGATAAGAGATACAGTGTGAACAGGGCTTAACTAGACGCATGTCACACATCTCTCCAATCTTACAAGCTCTTCATTGGCTCCCGGTTCATAAGCGCATCCATTTCAAGGTTCAACTCCTCTTCTATCATTCGAAACATGGCACATCTCCTAGATACATCCAGGATTCAATACAATACAGCTAAGTGTTTCTACAAGACGGCTTCAGTCTACAATCATGACAAACACTGCTCCGCTCTACAAACACCATCCTCCACAACAAGCTCCTCATTCTTAACAAACTAGGGGAGAACGTTTTCACATGCTGGACCATCTCTTTGGAATGATCTTCCACTGAACCTCAAACTAGTAGACACTCTCTACAGCTTCAAAATTAACTTGAGGGACAGATGGTACTGGAATTCAAGCTTGTAATCTTCATTTTTTGGGGGATTATTGTGTAATCCATAATTTCAGGTCTTGTTGTTATAAAAATTTGGCTTTGTGAAGTCTGCCCTCCTTTCAAGATCTGTAAATGTATATTTCATCATTTGAGGACATGTATTTTTTGTTAAAGACTCAAACAATTTTGTTTCAAATTCGTTTTTCCTTCAGAGGGAGAGTGGAAGGTGAAAGAGCCACGCATATCAGAGCTAGGTTCGAATCCAGTCACGGCCCTCCTGCCAGTCAAACAGAACATGTGGTGTGGATGTGGGAATCAGATACACATTGTCGACACAGCGAGTGAATTCACACAGGTAGGAACAAAAACAGCCCCCCCCCCTCCCCCCTAGGGAGAAATAATCTAAAAAGTAGTGTAGATGGTTTCTTTTACATGTATAGCAAGAAAGGCATAATACTAATAAAATTAACTAGTTCTGTAATTGTGAATTTTACACTATTAATATAACGTATCAATGCACTTTACATTAGTGTCCTGGTCTTTAAGCCATTTCCTGTAATCTTTCTTGAGTATACAACCCCAGGCTGCCATAGCATTTGAAAAAGTCAATTCTAGAATTGACTTTCACTATGACCTGCTTCTTTGAATCGAATTAGGTAAAATCTTGCGGCCGTTTTGCAGCCACTATGAGCATTTTAGTGCAAGCCGCTTTAGTGAGAGCCGCTTAGGATTAGGCAAATCTATGAAATTGGGACAAGCATGGAGCTACTTAAGTACAAAGGTAGCTAAGCACAACAAAATTATGCTTACCAGAATAATTTTCCAGCCAAACCAGCATGTCAATTGTACAATTTGTGACTGGTACCCTGCTCATTTCCACTTAACAGACTATTGTTAATCAATATTTTCTGCTGAAGCATTTCTATGAAATTGAGCCCATGTGCAGTTTTTGTCAGTTCTATTTAAAGTGGTTGGTGCATGGAATTCTTGTTTCCTCCTTCAGAAGGAGTTTGAGGTCCATCAGGACTCTACCCAGAGTGTCCAGAGTATGGTGGTGGCCGGCGTGGGTGTGTGGGTTTCCTTCCAGACGTTGGATATTATCAGGTTATTCCATACGGAGACGTTGCAAAACCTGCAAGATATCAGCTTGGCTAGCCCCATCGGGAGGATGGTAGCAGGTAGGTGAAGGGGTAGAGAAAGAGGGAAGGGTTAGGGTGACAGTGGGGTAGGGGTT
>JAUELU010000028.1:6506671-6519822 GCA_032357145.1 Evasterias troschelii | reverse complement strand
CCAGGGGTATGAGAAATAGATTTATGAAATAAAAATTAATAATATTTTCCAATTAAGATGGAACTCTTGGCTTTGTATTTGCCCATACCTTACGCGTGTGTTTAGTATATCATTCAACGTATAGTAAGAAATTCGTGAATGATTCTCTTGATTAATTTAATTGGGCTGAGCTAATTAGGTAAGTTAACACGTCGAGGTGCTAATGTGATTTAGCCATGTGTATGTGGAGCAAATTTATGAGATAAATGATATTAATATTTTCCAACTTAAATGGAATTCGTTTGTTTAGTTTTTGCCTATACCCTACGCATGTATTAGGCATAATAGCGTATATACAGTACGAAATTCGCAATTTCTTCCCTAATTGGATTAATTGGGCTGAGCTAATTAGCACACTTAAAACACTGGGGCGCTAATTTGATATAGCCAAAGGTATAATGAACAGATTTATGAAATAAAAATTAATAATATTTTCCAATTAAGATGGAACTCTTGCCTTTTTATTTGCCCATATCTTACGGATACAGCGCATACAGTACCAAAATTCGTAAATTCTTCTTTGATTAAATTAATTGGGCTGAGCTAATTAGCAGACTTAACAAGTTGGGGCGCTAATTTGATATAGCCAGGGGTACGTGGAACAGATTAATGAATTTTTTTAAAATAATATTGTCCAACTAAGTAGGAACTCTTGGCTTTTTGTTTGCCCATACCTTAGACATGCAGCGTATACAATACCAAAATTCGTAAATTGTTCCTTGATTAAATTAATTGGGCTGAGCTAATTAGCAGACTTCAAACACTGGGGCGCTAATCTGATATAGCCAGGGGTATGAGGAACAGATTTATGAAATAAAAATTTATAATATTGTCCAACTAAGATGGAACTCTTGGCTTTTTGTTTGCCCATACCTTAGACATGCAGCGTATACAATACAAAAATTCGTAAATTGTTCCTTGATTAAATTAATTGGGCTGAGCTAATTATCAGACTTAAAACACTGGGGCGCTAATCTGATATAGCCAGGGATATGTGGAACAGATTTGTGAAAAAAAAACTAAAAATACTTTCCAATTTAGATGGAACTCTTGGCTTTGAATCTACCTATACCTTACGCGTGTACAATCCTGCCGCACTGTCTTCGACGGGTAATGACGGTCGTTGACAGTTATATCGAAATTTGGTGCTAGCACCAATTTTTTTTGCCAGCACCAAATTTGGTGTTGGGCCTAAATTTGGTGCTCACTTCAGCCTGGTGATAATAAGTGGCTTGTTGTTATATACCGCCCTCAACATTGGCACTGTTGACTTCATACTATCTGGGTCCCCTGTCTTTATCCGCAAGCCTCGGAGTGTGACGTCAGATGTTCAGCAGGCTAACTCCATACTCATTGTAATATGAAACAGCATATGGGGTCGAACGACAAGATCAAAACAAGAGACCGCTAGAAGCCTCCTGCGAATCAGCAATTTCTGATCATCAACATTTTGTAGACCACAAAACTAGGGATGTGTCTCCTTCAAGTTGATCAAGATCTTACTCTGTAGTCTATGGACATTTTCAGTGTTGTCTTCGACTGAGCAAGTGCAAATTGTGCCAGCAGGAGGAAGCCCTGTTCTGCTCTTTTCTGTAAAAAAAACAAAAGTAAAAACAAAAGCGATGTCATGATCGAGTATAGCAAGGTCACAGAGGACCACACCGAAAAAAGAGAAGGGACTTTCCCGCTTTTTTATGGCATTGTTGACAGACTACCAAACCTATGAGACAGCTTATTTTGCTAAGCAAAACCTTGTGGAGGACTGGCAACAAGCAACACACCGCACGGGGAGTCTAGACCAGGGTTATGGATGGAGTTACTAATGTAAAAAACAGTGGTCGCCAGCGGTGCGTCAGTAAGATGCTAGGTGTTTTGTTTTATGAAAACCGATATTTTGAATCCTGATAATTATAAATAGAACATTAATATGTCTCAGCAAGAATCCATGCATGACTCGTACGTATTCGAACAATTGGAGAACATTGTGATACCCTCGGTATTTGCTTTTTATGATTGAAATTGAATACACGCGGGACTTGAAAAATCTACAGAAAGCTTGGCCAATGCATAGACCCTACATAGCCCTGGCAGTCTTTCACTTTCGTATTTGCACTACAGTGACGTCCTGGAGATCAGTACCGAGGAAGAGTCCTATATAGGGCTAAGGCCCTACATAACACTGAAAAATATTTGTTAAGCAGAAACAGGGTACCAGTACCAGCAGCCAAGGCCCAATTTAATGCAGTTACTTTAGTACGAAGAGTAACTGAGCACAACACTATGCTTACTGGAATAGGGTTACCAGCCAAAAACAACATGACTACTGTGGTATAGATCCTGCTAATGATTTTATGCTGGTCAGAAAATATCGTGGATAAAGAAAGAACATTTACTAGAGCGGGGTTTGAAAATAATTGCTGAGCACTTTTGTGTCTGCATAAGCAAATTTTAAAGTCAGGTGAAAGTGGATTTCAATCATTACTATTATTAATACCACAACATAACTAGTAAGTTCAAAACTATCTTGCACTATTAATCCGCATGCCTGAAGAGATAGGGGAAAACCAAAGAAAGAAACAGAGAAAACCTACTAGAGTAAAACCAAACCCAGGTAGGAACTGAAGCCCTTAACGTGCGAGAGTCTGGTCTGATGAAGTGGGGATCAAACCTGGCACCGTCACAGACTGAGATGAAAGGTAAAAGGGAGTGTCCATGCCCTATACGGGGTCAGAGGGTACTCCTAATGTTCCCATCGTACAGATTAATAGCCCCCTAAAAACCTCTTAAGAATTCCCGAGATTCAAAGCACACAATGAAGACACAATACAAATTTAAAAAATAAAATACAAAATTGTACCACCATGCCCCATATTGACCACCCAATGTCGGAAAAACAATCCAACAGCAAGAGATTGATAAACCAAATTTAATATTCATCAATGTAAACGGGCTGTTGAAATACCACCGTGGAATGGCGAAAATGTAGTCTTGAATGTCTACAAAGAGTTAAATTTAATGACTGAAACAAACCTGAATGAGAGGAACGTAAGCATGCACGAAAACAAAAATAATTGAATGCAGTAGTAGCTAAAAAGAAACACTATTGTTTGAATGAATTACGGAAACATTGCTTGCTTTGAAATGTTAATAAAACTATTAATGAATTTTGGTTGGAATTTACCAGGAAAACCTTTAAGTAAGATTTGTTTAAAACTCTTCAGTTCAGTTTGTCCATTATATAGATCATACTTTAAAAAACAACAAAACGGAGCTACTTCTCAACAACATACACGCTATTTACAAGTCAATTTCTTAATCCCATCAGCCCACGCAGCCATTTGTGATGCTTACATTCAAGCAAAATACTTACTATATTGCCCCAGTTTTTCAGTGACCGTATTATATTTTCAAACCGTGCTATTATAGTTTGTATTTCTTATGGCCATGGATCAGAAAAAATAAAGAAGAAAAAGAAGAACAAAGAAAAAGAAGATGAACAAAAACAAGGGGAAGGGGGAGACAGCAGGGGAGGGGGGGGGGAACAAAAGAAGGGGAAAGAAGACCCCACCCCCCATAAACAAATAAAACAACAAAATAGAAACCACACAGCTCCGCTCTACGATTTTCTTAAACCGCCGAGGAAAATATCAACAACGTAAACTTGGTCTTCGGGGTAGCTTATTATTCCTAGTAGACCGGTAATTTAGCGGTAATTTGTCTCATATGGACGGAGGGCACACCGCTCATCGTGCTCGTCGTACAAAATGTCACAAATTTGATGGACGGGGGGAAAAGGATGACTGCTGGAAAACTCCCGCTCATTTATTGATAAAACAACATTCTTAATCTTAGGTCGTGTAGACGTATACTTTATCACCAACGAGTCGCCTTTCGTCTTGTTTCCTGTAAAGCAAGAGATTTTGCACATGTGCAAAGTCGTATATTACTATAAGTAACCAAGCTATTTTTTTTCTGCAAACCCCGCTTTCAAAATGTAGCTGATTTTCTTGTTGACAATGGAGATTATTGCTTCAAGTTTCTGTAAACTATCTGTTAGATAATTATGTTATTTTATTTTTATATTATAGAAAAGATCAACACTGCAACATGCCAATGAAGTCTGTTTTAGAGATTTGAAAGATCATGAGAGTGGCAAAAGGTGTTTTAAAAAGAATGGATTTAAAAAAGTTACGATGTCAGTTAAAATGATCAGGGGCACTGTTTTTTAGAGACATGTGTCTTCGCTCTACTGGAAAATTCTGGTATTGCAGTAACCGGTCACAATGCAACATTGTTTCACGCATTCGTGGAATTAAGAGCTACCACAATCTTTTAAAACAGGACACATTTTCACACAAGGTTTGCAAAAAGAAATGAAAACCTTGCTTGCATATTGAAGTACATTCTTTGTCAGTGTGGCGAGAAGAAACTTGGAAAGACTCTCGGGCTGACCGCGTCGTCGCCGGTTTAATTTTCGTCCATTTTCTTGGCATTCATTAATAATGCAAGACAATTACCTCAAGTTCGTCTGCCCGGACGAGCCTTTGGATGACTCGGCCATAAAAACGATGATGTCCTGTAATATAGAAACTATCCAAAATACTCCCAAATTAAAAGGGCTTCACATGTCACATCTCCACTCGGTTTTAATTTGTGATCTACACAAAGAGGCGCCCTAATGTAAACCCTTGGGATGCATGATGCGACCCCAAACCGCTCTTTACATCGCCTGCAGAAACGACCCAAGCCCGCGTGGCACGTCAGCCGTTTTGAAACGAACCGGTTGCTAGGGTGGGTGTCAAATTTGGCGGGAAGACTGTTAAAAAGTTGCCCGCGAAGTAGTGTGGCCAAGGAAATAGAGAGCGTTATGTGTTTACTGTGACATTGTGTATATCATGTTACAATATAAAAGCAAGTCTACACGGGGTGAGCGATCGGGAACCAATGGGCGGGAAAATGTCTTATCATTGAGCTGGTAAACACCGATTTAGTGTCCCCTGTCTTTGCATTAAAGTCATGCACTCATTATGGGTGAAGTATACGACTGATGCATGCGCTGTATTTGTCACTTCGCAGTCTCGTCGTTGGACAGCAGGTGTAGATGAGCCGAAAGGCGGCAATTGTCAAAAGGTAGAAGAAAAAACTACCCTGTTCGGCAGTTCTAGTAGTACACCCCTGCTGCATTAGTCGGTTTTTATACTGGAGTCATTAGCAACAGCATGTGAACAGCAGCATCTATATTTAGAGCCACGGAACAAGGCAGGAACAGCGTAAGCAGCAACAGCAACAGTCAGACATGGAAGCAGCATCAATGATCTAGAGTCGAAGCAGCAGCAACAGTATAGTAACAGATCAAGACAGCCGCAACTGCAAGGGTTAGTAGCTAGCAGCTACAACATCCAGCTGGTCTAGCAATGAGCAACAGATGTATTACAGCATCAGTGATAGCAGCAGCCTGAAGTGTCATCTGGAGCATAGAAACAAGCATTCGCAGTTTGAAGGAGTGGTAACAACAACAGCAACACCAGCAGCAACAGCAGCAGCGACTTTATGAGTAGCATTCAATTTGGTAAAAGCCATCAAGAGGCTGGCCAACCATTCAATTTCATCAGCGGTAACAAACTGAAGAATAGTCATGAATGCCTCTGAATGAAAGAGAATTACTGAAACGAACCTGAATAAGAAATTATGTGTGCAAGAAAATGAATGCTAAGAATAAGAAACCCTAGTTTTATTGAACTTTTAGGGAAACCATGCGTAAATCATGAATGTGTTTTTAATAAATTTTAATTAATTCTCCGCTGAAATTGACCTTAAATAGATAAAAAACATTGTCTTCGAGGAAGTACATCAAGTTATATTTGAAATAAAATTAAACGCAGCTCTTTGACAAAAACATCACAAGAATTTATGAAACCTGGTGAAAGAGTTCCGTAAAGTACATAAACTCAAAACATGGAGCAGTCGTCGGTCACCCC
The DNA here is from genome assembly GCA_032357145.1 of Evasterias troschelii. Lineage (NCBI taxonomy): Eukaryota > Metazoa > Echinodermata > Asteroidea > Forcipulatida > Asteriidae > Evasterias > Evasterias troschelii. The sequence goes on along the minus strand of JAUELU010000028.1, from coordinate 6,513,805 downwards.
ACTATCCAAAACCAGAGTGAGGTGACTCACGTATATTATTTGCCATGCTGCAAACTTTGTGTCAATTTATCAAGAGAAGATATGTTGCTTCACTGTTTCCCCCAGGTCATCACATCTGAGTTGTTTGACATTTTTGAATCCGTCCGAAACGGTGTCTACTCTTTGTTCACATTGACCGGAATTACACAGAAAGCTGAAGTTGCGTTGCCGTGGCAACGTCACGGTCTCGAAGATGAGGGTGTTTTGACTTAGACATCACCTAAAGCAGGAGGAAGGGAGGGGGGGGGGCTGACTGTTCTTCTCTTTCCCCTGGCTTGTAGGGGATAGGTTACGAGGATTGTGATGCGATGTGAAAGGTAATGTTCCGCCAATCGAGAGCTGGCAAAAAAAACCCTCTAATTCTGCGCCCTTGTTGATGGATCGAAAATGATGTATTGTAGCGTGTTTTGTTTGATTTCTTTGACTTGGTTTGGAACTCAGGTCATTATTTCAATGCATTCACTGCGAATATTTACACAAATTCAAGTAACGCTGTCAATCCCCCCTTTTCTTATTGAACATTTGTAAAACAGACCTGGAATAAAAAACAGCAGCACGGGCTGTCACTTCCCATGATGCCCATAAACTAATACACAACAACTTCAGGTTGATCAGTCGAGTCTTTGAATAATGGTAATCTTCAATGGTAACCAATCGGAAACTGGTAGTAGTCTGAACAATTGAAGCAAAATGAGAATTAACTATTCTTCGTCATATTTGGTAATGAAACCCAGGATGCCTCATTAAGTGAACTTAATCACTGTAGCTCGCAAGCCTGAGGAATCCTGTAACAATTTTTACTATTATTGAACCAGAACCAGAAACCCCTACTCTTACGTGATAAGTGTTCTGTTCTTTTACCTGCATTACCAATTCTAGGTAGGGCTTAATGTCCCATCCGAAGGACAAAGTAATGATGGTAGAGTATCTTGCTCAAGGACACAAGTGCATTGACCGAGACTCGAACCAGAGCTTGCTTCTGGAGCTCTTACCGCCCGGCCACGACACACCCATCATGGCCAGTGGACACTGCAGCCGCAGGAACCGAGGCGGTTATAAAATAGATCGTAGATAAAACTTGTCGATCAACTTTTTGTCACTGTAAAACAAAAAAGTGGCAAAGAGACAAAAAAACAAACAATCAAACAGTGAACAAATGACAGAAATGTCTTCAAATTGGCAGATCACACTTTCGTACTGATACGCTCTTCTCTGATTTTACACGATAAGACAGACATTTTGAGTACACTGGTGACGTATTTGAGAGCTCCAAGACTGAGTTAATTTATGATTTTGCGCGGTAACCGAAGACAAAGTGTATGGTCAATATGCACAGCCCGATTTGAGAATAGTTTTTATTACAACGAGTTGCTTAGTAGCAAAAATATTGCCAAGGACAACACAGGCAGTTTTGTTGATTTATTTTTAATATTTCAGTTTTTTCTCCTGCTGCCATGGTATTTGATTCCGCCACAATTCCTACGTTTGTCACGCCGGGGGAGTTTGTCGATTATGGAAAGTACAGTCTTAACGATTATCTCTTCACTTTGTGCGATGAAATCTCTGTATGTGTCATTTAAATGGGTTACTTCTGTCATGGACAGATATCCAAAGCACTTATATAATATGACCTCATAATAGTTCAATGTTTTTGTATTTTATTGAGTACAGTAGAGTGTTAACACAGCAAATTGGCGCCGTATTTCACAGCACCGACCAAATCTTCTTATCCAATCGTGGCGTCACTTTGATCTCTTGTTGGTGAAGCGTACAGTGCAGAACGAGGCCTCCTATTGGCTGTCCAGTCCCAGCGTTTCAAATTGTAAATACAAGTGACTTTCGATAGTTGGCTCTGATATGATCTGTTGATTTAAAGCTACCTACCGTTTAATTCCGACATCAACTCCCGTATTGCAAACTAAAAATAAACAACGAGGCCTGTCCACATATGTTTGCTCCATATGTTTACACAGAGACCAAGTGCCCTCGCTTAAATTAAATCAAATGGTTTCTTAATTAAATATGGGCATGGTGAAGACAGACCGTATTTTCGGGGCATCATCCATATCACAGTTGTTTTAACTTCTGTTAACCAGATTACATGGCCTAATTCACCGCCCCAACGTCTGTACCCCGACTCGAACGCACATTTCGGCACAGTGCGCGGACAGATGTTTCCCGTGTCGTGACGTCACCCCATTTCAGCGGGAAACTGTTTTGGCACCGCGTGTTGTCGTCTGCTGCCAGTCGTTCGGATAGGGATTTGGTAAATGAATGTTGTTGTATGCCTACAGTGCGTCAAAATCTCAATATTGTTTGTGATAAAAACAACTGTCGCAAAAGAGTATGGTTCATTCGAACGAAAACTCCATCTGCACTCTACACAAATCACAAGTTAATGTAATGTATAACTGAAATTCAACCAAAGCACTAACCATAATCAACATATGCAAATTTATGTTAAACATCCGTAATTTCATAATTTGACGAGTACTATGTTGTGACACATTTCAAAGAATAAAATTTCAACCGAAACTCATAAAAAGAAGAAAACAAATATTTATACCGTTTCCAAAATCTTGGGTTAAATGAATAAAAGTGAATTAAACTGAGTGTGCTGAAATTGACCGAGAAAACATATAGTATATTATTTTATTACAATTCAAGGACATAAAATTAATTACAGAAAAGAACGGGGTAGAAAGTTGAGTCACAGTGAAGCGGACATCGCTGTCTAAACAATCACTAAAAATAACCACAGCGTCCATTTTCATTACTGTATTTATTGCAACAGACGGACAACTTCAGACCAATAGGGCCCCGAACATGTTTTACTGGTCATTAAACAAAACCCGAACCTTCGATGACAAATCGAGGTAAATTAACTAGAACATCACACCTTCATGCCTTCCTTTTTGAGACGGCATGGCCTGCACCTCGATAAGACAGATTTATTATAGTTACTTCATCTAGATATACGACAAACAATTATTTTCTGGATACAAAAAGGAAATTGATGTCACGCGTTATCGCAAAAAAAACCCCTCTGTCCCCATAAGTTTGATGTATGGGACAGCGAGTAATGAGGTATGAACAGTATACGAATGATCAGTCAAGTAATGGGTGTGTGTTCCATACGCCAAGTTCTCCATTCTTTGCTTGCATTATGCAGTCAGGCGTTCTGTTTGTTTCAAGTTGAATACCAATGGTGAATAGATTATATATATATATATGTGACGTCACAATGTTTATTCCATGTAAAATTTCTTAAAAGCTTTCTTCAAGTTAAATTCTAGAGAACCTTACACTTTTACAGTCTGCAAATCAAACTACGTATTCTGCTTAAAGACAATATATTTGTGAATGTATTTGGAGAGACTTTATTTATATCTAGGTGCGATCGGACAACATAATGTCATATTTGAGGGTTTTATTTGAGGATAGAAAAACAGCAAATACTGCCTGACGGTTTTACCACAAGAACGGAATCCATCCACGCTAAGCGCGGTGACAGCGAGTACCAACCATATCTCTGGCCCAAGCAATTCGCGAACGGACACCAACCTTCAGAAATCTGAGAAACAATAATTCATGCCCGAGTCGTTTCTCAGATTTTAATGAACGGGGGCATTTCAGACGAAATAATTTCACAGAATGCTTACTACCATTATCGTCTTAAAAACAAAAAAGCTTTCGGATAGAAATGACACTAATTGTTTTGAAGTTATTAAGTATTATCCTATACCTTTAATAACGTCACTCTTACAGAAAAAAATAGTCCAACATGCTCAAAATTGCGAACATTTCCTGCGTGCAAGAGTCACTCCCACCCATAAGAAAATGTTCTTATCAAGGTCGCCAAAGGCAACGGAGCAGTGAGAGTGGAAGGTAATTGAGATTTGAAAAGGTAATTGATTTTTTTGTTGTCATCTCGCAAGCCAGAAGTACAGCTTAAATATAACCCAGTATTGTTTATTCCCATAAAGCCGCCCACACACAATTCCCGCTCATCACGAGTTCTGAAGATTGCGTAATTGTAAAAATTAGTCCAGAAACCGACGGAGAAATAGTCAGGTAGGCTTTCAGATAAAAGTTACACAATTTGTCGAGGTCGTAAAGTGTGACCCTACTACATAAAAGTATATTATTTTGAACACAGGAATTTAAAATGAAACTCCGAGTACATTATTCAGTCGAATATTGATACATGACTTCGAGTAAAGGTTTTTTCCAGTCAAAAATCAAGTATGAACTTTGAGCACGAGTATTTTGCTATTCAGGGACGAGTAGGTCCCCTACGAGTATTTTACTACCCAGAGACGAGTATGTTCCCCTACGAGTATTTTGCTACTCAGTGACGAGTAGGCCCCCCTACGAGTGTTTTGCTACTCAGGGACGAGTGGGTCCCACTTCGAGTAATTTGCCACTCAGTACGAGTTGGTCCCCGTACGAGTTGGTCCTACTGCAAAACAGAACCCGACTTAGACTTACAACGCACAGGGTCTTTTCCTGTAAAAATCTACACCTTCATTGCACAGAGTGGCTTTAGTTTATACATAATGCATGACCAAGTTTCATAACAACAGTTTTTATTAAATTACGGCGTCCAGAAACCGATAATTGTTACTTTATCCTCACTTTAAATACACGGACAACTTATAGACGGATATCAGCAACTGACCGGTAACAGTGAGCGCATATAATTTTCTCTTTAATGTGACTGGAGGGTGACTCCGATGTCAGAACGGTGTGATTTCTACCGCGTTTAGCTGGCCAGCCGCCGGGGGATTCGCGCCCACAGCCCCGATCACCTGGCTCGAAATTGCCGCCTGCTCAGCTCTTCTAACGGAATTATGACCCGACCGATCACCCGAGCAATCCCGTCCCGTGTCCGGCGGCAACACCTGCAAAGTTTCGACCTAGGACAAGTGGCGGAAGTGCTGGAAATGTGCTCGATTTTTTCTCGTCTAAGAAGTCGGATTTTTCTTGTTCGGAGCTCAATTCGCCAGCTGGTTTAATGATTTATTTTTTGATTTTTTTTATACAGTCTTAATTTTTGAGCAGGTTTCATAATAGAGTAGCATTCTTCATATCCCGTACACCAGATGCCTCCTAGCATTGTTACCGTATTCCATTACATAGCAGTCAGATAATCGCTCGAGATAGCCTAAACAAAGCCAGCGCCCTCAGTGGTAGGCAGATTCTGTCATATTTTTACGCTTATGGCAGGCATCAGAGTCTTCATCATCGTCGTCATCATCAGGCTGTATTGGTCCTTTGTTAGATGAAGCCCTCCTTCAGCAATTTCAATTTTCCTCTCTCACTGTCATTCCACTCCATGTTGCCGACTTCATAATGAGGTGATTTCATCTCCCCATCTCCTTTGTTGTTCCCTTCTTCTTCTGCCTGTCCTTGGTTGTTATTCTTCGAGTTTCTTGGTCCATCTGTTGTCCTGCATTCTTTCTCACTGACCTGCTCATCTCAATATCTTTTCATGTTATTTTATTTTGCAATCTTATACTTATATTCTGAAACTCGCAACTGTTTATGTTTTTGGTCGTGGCCGAGCGGCAAGCCCTGGTGTTTCTGATCAGCAAAGTGTGGGTTCGATTCCCAGTCGTGGCACTTGTGTCTAAGATACTTGTGGGACACAAAAGCCGACCCGTGTACTAGGACTGGTAGTGCAAGTAAAAGAACACTTGTCGTGAAAAAGTAGAGGTTAACCCCGGTGTTTCTGGTTCACATAGCAAGCATTCCTGTTTACAGGTTTTCTCAGGCTTGCGAACTACAGTGATTATAAATTCACTTATGAGGCAACACAAGTTGCATTACCAAAAAGTGCATATAATAACAACGTAAAAAGATAACACACTTTTAAATCACAGTAGTTTTCTCGCCGACATTTAAACAGTTTCTATATCTGAGAAACACTTGAAATGAATGGTATAATTTACTCATGGCCGGCAAAACCTTGTTTGGTATAAGTCACTGCGTCACATCTCAAAGCAGAGGTCTGTGACACCAAAATCGCCACAAAGCTGACGTCATAACCTGCCCCAGCGAAACCTCCCAAACAAGTGCACCATAAAAGCACCAGAGCAGAATGAAGTTGTTCCATTACAACTGTGTTAAAAACAAGATTCATAGCAACAGCACTTTATAGACTCTCGTTTATTAATGCTGAATTAATTGTCCGAGTCTGCTCTCAGCTCACGCTCGCGTAATATGACGATTTGACGTGGTGGCCAGAGCGGCCAAAAAGCTCAGAAGATCAACCAATTTTCACGTAGCGACTTCTTAAGTCAAGTTCACGTAGTTTTTTGTTGTGAACCACAGAACGTGTTCCGTCATCGATGGCACTCATAAACCACTACCGTCCCTCACGTGGAATAACATCTTTTGGGCGAAACTTTTTAGATGCAAAACAAGCCTTTAGCAAAGACATAGACTCCAAGGACAAACGTGACTGCATCAAAACGGATTGCATTCCATCATTTTTCGATCTTGACTTCAAAACAAAAGCTCTCGGTTTAATTTGGAGGGATTTTTTTGTTGCTATTTTGCGGTTTTGCAGATTTCGGTATGTTTTTAAAAGGGCAAGGTTCAACGATTGAGGAAAGACCACACGCAACTTGTGCCCTGGGTGAACCAGCATGGAAAAGTGTGAATATAAATGACGAGCACACTGGGCTGGTTGCTCCCATATTGTTTTTGTGATGGTCGTTTAAATCTACTCTTGCTTAAAAAAAAACAAAAAAAAAACCTAAACACAATGTTCGTCGACCACCGAGGCCTTCTCTTTTTTCTTCTAATGTTAAGACTGAATGTTTTGCTAGCTGATTTGGGTGAATTTGTATGTATACAGTCAAACCAAACAGTGCCCTTTTATAGCGTCCACCATGACTTATAAAATGCTAATGGTTTTGTACGTGAAAGCGAAGCGAGGACGTCCTCGCCCCCTCAAAACTCCCGGATCCCTTTTGTTAAAGTCCTCGGTTTCCACCCCCGTGTCGTGGCTGAGCGGTTAAGAGCACCGAACTCAAGCTCTGGTGTTTCTGTTCAGCAGAGTGTGGGTTCGAGTCCCGGTCGTGACAC
>JAUELU010000028.1:6452778-6463139 GCA_032357145.1 Evasterias troschelii | reverse complement strand
TCTTCCATTATTATCTCGCAACTTCGACGACCAATTGAGTTCAAATTTTCACAGGTTTGTTATTTTGTGCATATGTTAAGATACACCAAGTGAGAAGACTGGTCTTTGACAACTACCAATAGTGTCCAGTGGCTTTAAAGGTGAGAGTGGGGGTGTGGTTAGCCTGGTGTGAAGGGTCAAAGTTGACAGCCTGTTTGATGACACAGTATCAACCAATCACTGCAGTTCACACATTATTGTATGATACCAGGGCAATGTTTCCGAAGAAAGCAATAACTATGTGACTAAAGTTTCCAAAAGTTGTTCTCAGAAGGTAGAGTTTAAACCCGTAATGGTATATATCCAAGGGGAAGAAGAGTCCGATACCAGACCCCAAGGCAGGCAGACTGAAACACTCGCATGGCTCAAATCCTCATGTCATCGCAAGACACATGGAACGGCGTTTTGAAAACAAGTGAACAATTTTTACACATTTACAACAATTTCCTCACAAATCCGGGAAAAATACAAACACCCACGGGGGAGAATTTTACTTCATAGCCCACCGACTAATAAACCTGATCACGCAACGGTATCATGTTGTCTGCCGTTTCGCTCCAAATCACCCGTAAGACGTGTTATAAACACAAGTGGTGTTAAATATTCATAACGTACACACATATAAAAAATGGAGAAATATACATACATATTTCAAAACGCGGTATCAATTACATTGCTGACATTATATCGCCTTGTGAATGTGACACCCCGAGAACCCTGCGGAAATCACGGAGATATCTTTGTTGGTTAGTGTTACACTGGTGGGGGGAAAACAAATGAGTGACGAGAGCGTGCATGCCCAGTAATCCATGGGTGGATTTAGCGTTTAGCCCGGGGTGACTTTGTTGCTTTTTCACGGTGCGATATACTGTCACTGTCGCTTTTGGGTAGGCGGGTGTTGTATTATACATCGATCTTTAAGAAGGAGTTCGCGCAATGAATTAAGCCCATCAGCAGGATTTTGCTTATTATTTTCTTGCATACAAAAATTATAATGCCTCTTTCATGCTGTTTTGGTTCCCTGTATACCAGCACGGTCGTAACAATGACGTAGCATATAGGAGCCAGTCTTTTTCCCCATGGCTTTGTTTCGTGCGATGCCATTGTGTACGGCAGGCAACCCGTTGTTCCGTAAACATTAAACTTTCAAAGAATAGAGAACTCCACATTTTCCGGTGTTATATAGTATCAAGTTAGAAGGTAGAATTAGCTGTTGCAAAATGCTTACCAACCAAAAAGACCCAATGTACAAATGTAAAACTAATTAGTGACCTGACGTTTTGACCCATAATATTAAGTTGACATCAATGCTATGTGACTGTTAAACCATAAAGTGAAAACATATATATACACAAAATCAAAAATCAAAAACCAGTCTACTAAAAATGTGAGCTGCACTAAATATTGTTTTGATGAACATTGTGGATACAAAGCAATGTACAAACACTGACCTGTTTTCCTAGGTCTGTACTCCCTTTGTCGCGTGTTGTTCTAACACATTTTTTGGCACTTCACAAAAAGTGTTGGTTCGTGTAGATCTAAAAGGGGCTGTATCTAGAACGGTGAGATTGGCTGCGGCTTAAGGTTACCCTATGGAGATCTATGCATACATTGTACTTTACAAACAGCCACATCCAAAGCCAATGCCGTTTGGTTTTACTATTAAGGCACGTTGAATCTAGTAGAAAAAGGGTGAACGTGTATATATATGTGTATAGAACAAAATGATATGAGTAAGTGAAATAAAAACTAATGAATTATGAACAGCAAACAACGGTGAGATTGGCTGCGGCGAAAGGTTACCCAATGGAGATATATGCATACATTGTACTTCACAAACAGCCACATCCAAAGCCAATGCCGTTTGGTTTTACTATGAAGGCACGTTGTATCTAGTAGAAAAAGGGTGATCGTGTATAATGTGTATAGAACACAATGATATGAGTAAGTGAAATAAAAACTAATGAAAAGCAAACGGCTGTTTTATGCAGAAGCTTTGGCAAAGCCCAGGAACCAAAATAGCCAAGACAAAAATAGGATACCAGTCAAAACGTCACATAATGTAAATTATCTCAACTGGTTCCATGCGCTGTTTTTGCCTATTAATTTGATTTATTAAGCAATACCCAAATTTTTTGAGATGTTTTCATTGCATTATACAAAAACTCCTTGATCAGATATGACCCCAATCACAGAGGGGATTGAACTATTTCCGGGTCAAGTCGACCCGGAAGCTGGTAAACAAATTTTGAACTCGGGCTCTGCGTCAGCTTGACCCGTTTGTGGATAATTTTAAAATAAATTTCGGTCCAACTGACTCAGAAGTGGGTCAAGTCCCATTGGATCCGGAATCAAGATCAATTCTGGGATTTTTCTATTTGTATTTTGTTTAAAATCTTTTTAAAACGTGAGGCATGTTAACGCACTAACTAGGTACAATTCAGAATTACATTTTTTTTTTTTTTTTTTACACGTTAGAGTCGTTGCTTCTCATTGTATAGTGCGTGTTCTTAACAGTGTGCGGGGGTGGTTACTTTCATGAACACTACAGCCGAGGGCTTATAATTGTATCCATAGAAACAAAGACATCCATTGTTCATTCTAAACCTCATTATCAATTACCATTGTTATGTAGTTGCGCACGCCTGGCGGAAAAATCATTGATCGATACAAACCAACAATAGAGAAGTAAACCTTTTGACATTCATCATAGAACAATTTTGACCCCATGATTACCAGCCACCGTTTCATGAAGTTTTCATTTTTACAGTCCTGAATTCCCATTATTTAAGAAACAGTTCAGACAAGAACACCATACATGGATGGACTGAGCAAGCCTTAAGCATATTTACTTGTATGTAAATTTTGCAATATGGAAATAAATGTCGAGTTGACTTGAAGTGAATAATTCGAACGTAACTCCAGTGAAAGTGCGCAATTTCGTTCACGTCATACGATAATGGTGACCAGAGCTTCCTAAAAATTGAAAATGCGCAAGCCTTGCGCGGAATACGGTGAAGGTTTATTGATGGTTTCGGCAGCCGCGGTTATCGCTAGATCGCTGAAAAGTCATGTTCCTCGACGTTGTAGCCACAGCAAACGGCTGTAGCCATACAGCCATAGCCGTACAGCCATAGCCAGTTTTGATGACCTAGTATTAGTCTGTTCCCAAAACCGAACACACTTGTTTCATCAATAGTAAAACAAATTTGAAGAACAACACAATCGTATTCATTTATTTTTTTTCTATTTTAAGATACAAAACAGAGACCCCCTCACACGAAAAAAGTACACGTAAGAAAATGAGACTAAGTTAAAACAAACGCAAAACAAACACAACCAAACAAAAACCAACAAGCCAGTTATGCCACTCTCCTCTCAGCCGACATGAGGTCTTATTGAAAAGCAGCACACGGACCAATTTATCTGTTCTGGCTGGCCATAAAAATTGCAAGGTAAGCTAATCTTGACCGGACAACGTTTTGATGGCTTCAACACGAAATGAAATTATTAAGGTTTGCAGTTTCCTTTATTTCGCTACCTCGAATTAGGTGTAATTGGATGAAGGAAACCAACAAAGCTTGTTATTGATTTAACTTAAATTCTCCTGTCTTGAAATCTATAAATCGTTAATCTTAGCGCAGAAACACTGTCCAGGAACAACACACTCGCTCAAGAAATACTGGATGTCGAAGAGTCTTCTTCTTGTTTGCGTCATAAAACATTTACGCTTGAGATAAACCGGGCATATTAAATAACCCACAGTTAGGAACTCACAGGCAAGAAGAGAGAAAAAAGCTACGTCTACTTTTATGTTCGCTTGTTTGCAGCTGTTTTCAGATAAAGTTCCCGCCCACAGATCATTTTCGCAACTCGAGCTGCGAGTTCGCAATTAAAACGATTTCACGGGGACGGCCAGAGCCCGGGGAAATATTTTGGGCGTTTTTGTAAGTGGTTGTTTGTAGTCAAATGTCGCAGTTTCTATTGGAACCCAAGAAATTAACGCTGCTATAACAAATATTGTCATATTTCTTTTCCTAAACCGCTTAAAGCATTCTTGATTCTCTTTTATTCGCTGTAAACAATCCTTGGTAATAAATCATGAGAGATAATAACATCAAATTTACAAAACAGAACAGATTCAAGATCTTTGAATAGATGAGTCTCTTTCCAACCTTACCACCTTATTTCTTGGCTGGGTAGTGCATTTAATGTTCATGCATGCTTGTTGGCGGATTTTATCACTTTGACTGGACCAATGCTTACCGTAAGAAGAGAATCGGCGCTTACTGAAGCAGGGAATTCTGCGCTAATACGTCAAGCGTATTTCACGAGTTAGCATGGAATTTTCGCTTCTGCGCGTGCATAGTTCACGTATAGGCACAACAGAGATTTCCAAATCAAAAATGCTACACGCAAAAAATGACACACTGAGGTGCCGTTTTCTGATGAAACAAGTCGGTTATGCTACTTATTCTTAGAGTCCATCTATTATACTTTTCAAAGGTTTGGCCAAGATTGATGTTACTTATTCTAATATTCATATGCCAAACTCATTGCACACCGTCCATAATTCATCAATATTGTTGTGGCACGTAAGTTTTAACTAGTAGACCAACTCTCACAAGCAGTGGTTTAGCGAGTACGGTGAAACTTCCAGGGAACATGCTTCCCAGCTTCCATTCACAAAGTACAGCGCATTTTGCACAGCTCGCGACTCGGCGTGTAAAACGATTTGTCTCCCCAAAAGCAATTCTTCCCCATATAAAGAAATCCCAAAACTGGAGTGCCAAGTGTAGGAAATTCCCAAGGAAGTTACAACGCTAATTGCCGCATAGTCTCCACGGGACTGGTTGAAGCTAAGTTCAAACAATTAGCCCCACGGTGTCAATAGTCCTCATAACCCCATTTTACCCCTCTTCTTCCAAGCCTCCCGAACCCCTAAAATATTTATTGAACACATTCCGCAGGGGGAAAGGCCACACAAAAGGAACCTACTACCCACAGTGCCCCGCAGGATCGCGGTGGTAATTGTGGCGTTTGCTACGGCATCATTCTAAAATTGTCACGTCGCGTTGAGGACTCCGTACTCCCATTCGGGGCGGGTTTCTTTGATTTGTTAAAATTGCGGCTAAACGGAGGGGGGGGGGGGACTTTCTTTACCCCGAGGATTGAACCTAGAGAAATAGCGGGTAAAATCAAAACTGTTTCCATTCACATCGCGCCGACTTAGGGGATACAAGCGCTTGGGAAACAAACGTGGGAGTGTCCCCCCTTGTTTATCAAACCGTTGTGCGTGCATGTTTACCACAACATGTGTGCCCGAGTTTTTTGCTGTAGGTCCACCCCTTGAGAGTCTCCTTTTCCCAAGACTCTTAGTTTTAAACGCAAGTTGAAAACAAGAAAATGAAAAACGTGTATTTTGTGTCGTCAAAAAGCTTGATGCGCTGGGGAATTGGTTCTTCGATACATTACCCTGTTCGTCACAGCCCTTTTAACTCAAAAACTATACCCACAACAGGTCCTGACTTGATTTATGTGCAAACATACATACCTAATGTCCAAGTGTCAACGATCTGAAGTGAGGCACTTCTTCTCGTTCGATGTGAGGGCAATCCTGCCTTTGATTTAGCCAAAGTGTTTCCCCTTTTACGACTGATGGTCGAAATGCATTGGACTCACAATTGCAAGCCATTCTACCAAGTTGAAGTAGGCAAGCCCTCTCGTGGTGATTGTCCCTCTTTTCTAAAAGATCGTGTGAGTGTCATTACACGGGTCAACTTGTAAGCATGTGACGTCACGTTGTGGGTTTTAGAGTTTGGAACAGCGAGATGTAAACACTCTATTTTGCGTGTTTTGTGAGAAAACAAGACAGGCAACTTTTCTGTACTTAGGTCGTAACTAAAGGAGGTCAATGCAAACAAGTGATGTTGTGGTGTTTCGCGACAACAACCTGAGAAATTTCCCCGTCTTTCCTTTTTGTCTTGTAGTAAAACTTGTGACCGTAGCTTTTTGCAGAGCAGGTAATGGGACCTAATTTGGGGGAGTTGTGCCTCTAATGATGTATGGAATTAAGCAAACAGCTACAGTCGCCTTGTTTGCAAGGCTACCACTCTGTTGTATATCCTGGTCCACAGTTAGAAGAGTTGACTTGAATGTAACTGGACCCAAAACAGATCGTTGCGGAAACACTTACATCGTTTGTGCACGGCCGGCTTCTAAGCTTCTAAGTTTATAACGTGTCAGTTGTTTCAACCACCTTTGACTTCACATACAACAATGCCCCTTAAACTTGTTTTCACATGAAAACACTTAAACCTGTCAATCCTTAGAATTGAATCAGTATGAATTATTGAGTGATCTGTTTTTTCTTTTTTCCTTTGCCCCTCCTTCTTTCGCTATCCCTCCCTTCAACAACTTTGCAGGACATGGCCGACCTTGCTAAAATGTTCCAATCCCTCAACACTGAACACAAGAGGGCGAAAATCTGCAGCGACCCGTTCATGGATTTCCTCAATCTCAGCACATCCAACTTCTGTCGCCGCAGGAGACGAGAGGTCGACATGACCGAGGAGAAATAAACAACGAAACGACCCTGTAAAGGAGAGCAACTTACCAAGAAACAAAATGGAGGACGAGTTGACACCTGCGCAGAACATCCCTCTACTATTTGACAAATCGCATGTGGAGTCGACACACACACACACACACACGACTGAAACCGGAATATCTCTTCTGTTGTTTGGAAAACCCAATTGCTGTATAGTGTGTCGACTCCAGATGTCACATAGTCGATATTTTATTATATTATTGAAGGGTTTTAAAATAAAGAAAGTCTAAAGAACTGTACAAAAAGCCACCAAGTTTTGTTATGTCAGACCTAAAAAAAGTTACAAACAGTTTAATACCTAGAACTATTTATACCGCAATTTTTTGTTTTTAATCATGAGCGACTGTCTACGAATTATTGAATGTTGCTTTCAGCTCACTATAAGAATCACAGCAAAGAGGGCGGGCCAGCAAAGCAGATTTCACCTAAAATCTGTTGAGACTTTGTCAAGAAGATCCATTATGGCAGTGTATACTAAGCAATGTTTGGACTTCCCACTGAAGCTGGACAACGTTTCTTGCCACAACTGAAAAAAGCAATCTCACATGATGGGTTTTCTTTGAACAAATTTCATTGTCTTGTCGTAAAAGAAAAGGGACAACAACTAAACACAGAAACTCTAATTGAACTTACACTCACTGCTTAACCAAAATTACTCAATGCGTTTCTTTTACATCAATGATTTTTATAATCAGTAAATCACAGGGGGCAATCACAATCAACTCAACAACAACATGTAAAAAGTATTATCTAATGTTAAGTTTGTTGTTAAATTCCCCCAGCCAAACTCTTCTTTCCCCCAATGTAATATAGGACCAATTTACACTGTGTACAAAAATGCAATATGTATTGAACAACTTCACCACTGAGCCGTTGATATACTTTTAGATTGTAACTAGTGTAGCTTCCGCGACTCACAAACAGTGTGAATTAATTTAGGCTAATGCTAGATACTACGTAGAATCAAAGGTAGAAACCCACGATTTAATTCGTTTGGAAATGTTTGCCTTTATTTATACTGGAAGCAGCTTGTTGTTAATTTCGGGGCAGAGCAACCAGATTCAGGAGAAAGAAAGAACAAATTAAAATTGCTAATATTTTTTCCTAAATGCCCTAAACGAAAAGTGATGATTTGAAAGTGGTCCTTTCAGACGTGGAATTCCAACAAGTTGTTCACAGTAACGAAAGCAAACGATTTGATACTTAAGCAAACTACAATGGGTGAAAACTCCGAATTGTTATCTGAGTTCTGAAATGGTTTATAACTCAATTTCATCAAATTCGTATACCCTACAACTTCATCACAGAAAGAAAATGTCCAATAAAATAAGCTGTAAGCAAGTTGATTATACTAGTGCAGAAATTGTCTCATTTGTCGATGGGTAATTATTTTCAGCTGGTGCTGACGGTATCGACCCCGCACCTGGTCCTCTGAACAAACACGTAAACGATACGGGTCCCCCGATTGGCCGGATACGAGGTTGATTTACGGTCAGGTGTTTGCGGTAACCACTGAGGGTTAGGCGGTGCTCCCGGCGGTTTGTGATTGGATAGAAGTTTGACCCCGTGACCCCGAGATGCAATTATATAGACTTGATAGGATGATGCTGACGGGGACGTGCTTGTCAACCTAATCGATTGAATCACTAGGGATTCAGAGGGACTTGATCACCAAACAAACATTTTGCTTTTCTTAGTAAAAATCAATGGATCAAAATCGAGGCTGCGCCGGGAAGTGACAGTTTTAAAATAAATTATTTTTGTAAACTTGTTATTTTTTAATTTTTTTTAAAAACACAACCCATTCCCGCTTTAATGTCAAAAACAATCAAACAAGCACCAAACAACAACAGGCTACGAGCATGCAAAGAAATGTTAACCCTTATACTATCTGACCATTCAATATCATCCACTGTGGTTTTGAATGGTAGATAAACAACGCCAGCCTGCAATGTAATATCTTGTGGTAAATGCATCTACACAGAACACAGGTAGTTCTGTGCACAGTTGTGTCATCGTACGTAACCAGTGCAGTTGAATGGTTTCAAATGGTTGGTCAACTCACTGGAAAATGTTACCAAGAGATAAAGACTTTTAAGAGAGAAAATACAACAACAAAAACCAAAACAGAAACGATGCTAGGGCAACTCTGGATTCTAAGGGTCATGTCACGCGAGCCAATTTACAAACAATTTAGTTCCAGGCAATCTCCAATAAAACTCATTCATATTTCAATTTTATCACTTCTTTTCTTGGGGGATAGTAAGTCAAGACAGTTAGGAGAATGTCCTTGTCCTGCCAAAGTGTTCATTCTGCGTGCAGTGCAGCTGCCATTAACTTTCATCAAGTAAAACGAACCCCAACAAACCATACCCAAAGTGCATCTGAAATAAGGTATCAAGTACCGAAGCAAACTTGTGTTGTACTCAAAAATTTATTTGTGTACCCTCTATAGAGACGAATTGTCTGATTTCAAATATTAACAATTTGTTTTGAAGCAAGAATGTACGGTATCTCTAGGTCTGGCTTTCAGCATCCAATTACTTATAATTCACTTTGTATCTCCAAACATCTTGTTGGTTGAGAAACACTGAAAACAAGTTGATTTGGCGCATATATAGATGAATTAGGATTATAATTAAACCATCGAGGTTGAACACAATAAGACAAAAGAGAGACACGACTTTATTAAGCTCATTCGCGAGCAGAGAGATTGCTAAAAAATCCAATTTGCCTTTCCCATGACATATGCTACTCACATTCAGGCTTGTACACACATTATATAGGCCTACCTCTTGCATATGACGTCACACTCTCAAACAGCGCCCTCAAGTAGCCAGCTGTTCTTTAGTGTGTAAAAACAAGCGCGTGACCTCAGCGAATTACGACATTGCTTATAACTATCTGAATGTGATATTAAGACATCCAGTGGTCAAATATCTACTCTAGCATAGCAGGGTATTGGGTTCCAATCCCACCCGAGTGATCTGCCATAGGACTCGAGAGAGTACTGAGTAAACAGTGCTCAATGCACATCGGTGCAAGTGTAGTGCAAGGGCAAACCCCCAAACAAAATTGTTAACATCTGGAGTTTCCAAATATTTTTGATACATCAAACATTTTGTACATGAGCAAGCAATTCCGTGGGGTATTTCCAACTTCATGTCACTTTTTGCTTGTTATTTCATACATGAAACCACTCTCAATTGGTCTCCTTGTCTTTCTATATTACCTCGATGATAACATTAAAAACAACTGACTTACGGCTTTGTTGTTTGGGTTGGTTGCCTTACCGTCGGTCATAGATCCAGGCTCCACACATTGTAGCCTCTATTCTTCCAGGTTATATTCATCTTCCCTGCTGTATCTCAAAACACAGAGGGACATTTCTAGGAGTAGAATTACTCAATGTCTGAGTCAAAACATTTGCAGAGAGAAGTGTAAGCAGTCGTCCATTGCACGGAGAGCAAATCACTACTCATAGTATCTTCAATACAAGAGAATTCCCTCAATCACGGTTCACTACACACAGACAAAAGGCCACATCTGAATTCTTGGCTATTGTATAAGTCTTCTGGGTTTAAAGGCACTGTACACGTTTGGTAATTAGGCCGACTCAAAATAAATAGCATAACAACTTACTTGGTAACGAGCAACTGAGAGCTGTTGATAGTATAAAACATTGTGAGAAACGACTCCCTCTGAAGTAACG
>JAUELU010000028.1:6439148-6450205 GCA_032357145.1 Evasterias troschelii | reverse complement strand
TTAAAAGTTAGAGCACAGAACCCCAAGTCGTTAGCTTGCCAGAATTATAATATCTAGTAGGCCTAATTGTATAACCCCCAAAATATTATTCCACAAAATATATGAGGGCTTGTAAAGTTATGATAATTTGTTTGGCGCACTAATTTTAAAAGGTTAAAAGCCATTTTCGGTAAAAAGGTTTCCCGTCAGACAAGACTACATTTGGATCAAAAATGGCGTCCAGCTACCACGTGATCAACAAAAATCGTTCGCACTCACTTAATACAAAGCTCTGCCCTGAAGCCGCAGTAGGGGAGCACTGAACCAGTCGGTTTTAAAGCTTATATACCCCCCCCCCCGCACCCCCTGCCCCTGGCGCTTTATTGACAAGCGCCTAGTGTATCGTTTTTACAAACCACGGCTAATTGCTTTTGAACATTCAACAGGAACACAATGCCTGTCTTCAATACTATCAAAATACCTCACCAGAATGGGTAAAGGTCATTTTGTTTATGTAACGATTGGTTGTTTCAACATCCGATGCGAGGAGCACATGATATATTACCAGGAAGTATATTATTTTGCTTCGGGAAGATACCAAATATCCACTGGAGGACGTGGTTTTACATCACCGAACATACAAAGACATTGTTTAAGGTGTTGTCACTCAAAGGACATTGTAAACTTAAAGTTGTTATTGTATACAGCCTGGAGTGGTAATAACATCATGGCTATTGGGTAGCAGCGTACATTCATGTAGGAGACAAAATGACAGGTAAAGATTTTGGTGCCTTTGAATATGAAGAAGACAAATTGACAGGTAAAGATTTTGGTGGTTGCGTACATTCGTGTTGAAGACAAAATGACACTAAAGGTAAAAATATTGTTGGCTGTAAACATTCATGTACATCACAAATTGACATGTAAAGATGTTGGTGGTTGAAGACAAAATGACAGATAAACATGTTGTTGGCTGTGAGCATTCATGTAGAAGACAAACTGACATGCAGGTAAATATTTTGGTGGTTGCGTACATTCATGTAGGAGACATGAACTCGTCAGAGAAACGAAACTAACATAAAGAAAGGGTCCCTGAGACGGGCTTTCCAATGATAAACAACTTGTGCAAACCCAATATTATTCTGAGGTTGAGTTGCCCGTCTTTGGTTTTGATTCCTCTCGGTGACAGCTCAGTGTACAAAAATCCCATAGGAGATGCCTTTGAGGGGGAGGAGCATTCAGAGTATCCCAACTTGCTGGTCATTATTTTCCGGTTTGAAGATGGCGCAAAGTGGCCTTACAAAATAAATGTTCTAATGCTATAATACCTCAGGCACAAACAGGTACAAATAACGTCTCTCTAGTATGCCTAGTTCAGGAGTTTTTCTTTACTTAAGCGCAGAGAGTTTATTTCTAACCTTTTTTCGGCCGGCAATTTCTTGCGTCAAGCGTATCACCGGTTAGCAGTGAATTTTTGCATGTGCGCTATGTAGTCCTCGTTACTACACAGCTAGCGCAGAAGTTCGGCCCTTGCTCGGTAAGCGGAGAATGGAGATCACAAGCAGAGAATTTGGCGGTAAGCAGAGCCATGAAATTGGGCCCTGGTCACACCTCTACAAGCTCCAGGGGTCCATGGGTTTTGTACAACCTTGTGGAGCAATTGGCATCGTTGGCTTCACTTTGGGTGCCACATTACCCATATCACTCGGTTGTGCAAAACACCATATCCTCCCCCACCACAGCGTGCAACATATTTTATAATGGAAGCATTTTGGACACCAGGTGGCAGCAGACTAGAACCTAGGGGTTCACCACACTAAATCAACTCCCATAGCAACCAACGATAAATAATAAGTATTCAAAAATACCCCAAAATATTGTTAAGTCTCTCAGCCTCTTGAAAACCAACCGAACATATTTTCTGACAACTAAACCTCAGATTTCTTTCCAATTTTCGGCCGGTCAGCCGTTTGGAATTTTTGCTAATTACCCCAGAAAAAAAAACACCCCCGAAAATGTGCTTTTTCCCAAACCGACTTGCCACCAGTTTTCATGAGGCACTCCTCCAATTCCCAAACTAAATAGGACCAACTTTAAAGCCCAAATTTATCAAATCTCCTCAAAAGTTGAAACCCAGAACCCCCAGGTTGTGATAGATTCTTATAATTACACAATCTATTAAATTAGTTGCATGACCCCCAAAACGTTATAACTAAAAATAAGTTGTGGGTTTACAAATTACGATAAGTAGCTTGGCCCATGAATTTTTGGTCGATTTAGAGTAGTGCACCCCTAGTAATATGTTGTTCTTGGAAAGAATATACGCATGCTCAGAAGTACTGCGACAAACATGAGCCGTCAAATTAAAGTTGGAAAGAGACACCTCATAAAGGTAAAAAAAGCAAATCTATGAGTTTCAATTTTCCACGAAAACACGAATTTAATATTTAATATTTGCTTTATTAACCACACCTGACTCCATGAAATTGAAACACCCTTTTGCGGTTGTTAAACTTTCAAAAATTCCTTGGGTGAAAAACAAATAATCTCTCGTATTTCAAAGAAGCCTAAACTAATTGCTGTCATGGTTTACTCGGTCTAGAAGGGACTTTAACGGAACTTCTAAAGAAACTTGAACTTGAGGCTCAGGAAATTTACAGTTGTTGATCAATACATTTTCCTTTTGTAGTACGCCGCCCAACCTTCTTCTTCATACCTCTCTGTTAATGTTTGATGAGAAATGTAATCAGGGTTTTCTATCAAATTGGTATTTTCAAAATAAAAACAAATTCACACTTTGGAAAACTTAGTTGTGAACATTTCATTTGGACATTCCCGTTGGTATTTTGAGCATACGCATTAAGATTGATTTTAAGGAAAAATCACTCAATATTATTATAACATCATGTTCACTTAATTTCCGTGCTGATACGTCTTCCTTCACTGGCCTTTAAAGAGCCTCGACACGCTATGTAAGTTGACCTTCGATAACATTTGGTTGTTTTTGTTGTTTTGTTGTTGTCGTTGGTGTAGCTGCTGTAGTTGTTGTTGTTGTTAAAGTTGTTGTTGTTGTTTTGTTTGTTTGTGTTGTTGTTGTCATTGTTTTGTTGTTGCTGTTGTCGCTGTTGTCGTTGTTGTTGTCGATGTCGTTGGTGTAGCTGTTGTAGTTGTTGTTGTTGTTAATGTTGTTGTTGTTGTTTTGTTTGTTTGTGTTGTTGTTGTCATTGTTTTGTTGTTGCTGTTGTCGCTGTTGTCGTTGTTGTTGTCGATGTCGTTGGTGTAGCTGTTGTAGTTGTTGCTGCTGCAGTAGAATTTGTTGGTGTGTTGTTGCTGCTGCAGTAGATTTTGTTGCAGTTGTTGGTGGTGGTGGTGATGTTGTTGTTACTGTTCTTCGTCTTCTTCTTCTGCTTTGTCTTTATTCATTAATCTTGTTTATGAAGCTTCAATAGGGACTGGTTTAAAAAAAAAACGTATTAGATGACAACCAGCTATTGATGGGCAGGAAAAGGACACCTGGAGATAAGGTAGGCGTTGTAATATCTTCCTCGTGTCTTGACCTTTGTCGACCTGTCCAGTTCGGATCAAACTGCTGTTTAAATCCGATTAAGATCGATATATTCATCTTTACACGCTTCCATGGGTCTCCAACCCAACCCCCCTTCTGATGGGGTTCCCACCCACATACAAAGGACAGTTTTGTGCCATCACTGCCTTCTCCAGACACAGTTTCCCCTTCAGGCGTCCGGCTACAATACAGTGAGGCACACTTGAAAACTCCGTGGTTCTATTACCAGAAATAGATAAGAAAAGATGGAGGAATATTATTAGTGTGTCGAAAAAAATTGTGACTTTACCGGACTGCCTAACCACAGCGTTTTTTACCAGAAGATTAACAAACTTTGACTGCTCGCACATAACAAATCTTGCGTCGCCTCAAGTTACCTCCTGCGTCTGCAGAAAAAGTTACACACATCCTCAAATAAACGCATCTTTATGTTCCACACGAAAATATTAATTGCACATCCTTCCACTTGTATAACAAATAAGCGCTACAAAACGACTATTGCTCCCCTTGTTTTAGTTGCAACTGTGACATGTTTACGGCGTGCCTGATATTAACGGGCGGGAGTTATTGCCGAGAGCAGACTGTGCCACGAGCAGACGATAATGATTAAAAAGCGCGGGAAAGTCATTGTCACATTTGCGGGTACTTCGCGGAACGTCACGTTTGGATGTGAGAGCACCCTTCGCGAATGAAATAAGGGAGTATAAAAGATATAACTGCATGTTGTAAAGGTTAGCATTTTTGTAGTTATTTTGTTTTCAGACAAGGTAGGGAAAGTGCGATTCCTATTGGTTGTCGCATTGTACGCTAGAACTTCAGTGTTTGTTTGTTTTTGTTATTACATACAATATGTGGACTGGAGAACAAAAGAGGTCCACACAGTGTAGGGACTTGAAACACTATGTATACTTAAACATGTCCACATACAATGTTATTTACATTGAAGAATATGGTTTACCTTAAGCGCAATTCCCTTCATCTAGTTTTCAATATTAACATCAAAGCACATGTGAGAAAACAATAATTAAACTTGGTGGAAAGTGGAAGTGGAGAAAGTATGACTGCTCCTGATTTGCAAGCGATTTTGTGCAAGTTCATAGTGGCCTAGTTTTCAAAGATTGAAATCTTAGCTCTAGAATAAAATACTGGCTCTAGAATGGCAAAGGTCGTGGGTTCGAATCTCACTCGAGTATAGAATGCAGATTGTTTACTCAGTGATCAGGAAAGTACTACAGTGCATAACACTATTTTCTTGAATTTGACAGTGTGTAAAGCCAAAAATATCTGAGCGGTTGCTACAAGTGTGATATCATAATCAATGCACTTTTGTTTTGAAATTAATAAAATCAAAGCTTCAAGTTTCAATCTGTATTCGCCTCATTTCACTTTAAACAAACTCCAGGACAGTGACAAATCTTTCCTGTAGTCATAGCTTCAATAATTGATGTGGATGTAGCCTACAACTTGGTATTTATGCTTAAATGTCAAATTCCCGTTCGCCGTCACAATGATATATAAAACAGGCATGCGGGCATCGTCAACTGGAGGCTCGTCCTCGGTTGCAGCAAGTTTTCCACGAATTAGTGAAAACTTAGTACGGTGTTTCAGAAGCGCCATATCACTTATTAAGCAGACATTATTGCGTACAACATTGGTTAGATTGAAAATATAAATGGTCATCTATTTGAACATAACTTTACGTGGTATAAAGATGGTCATAGTGGACAAATTCCATTGAAATAGTTTTGCTTGAAATGCCATATAGTTTTTAGGAAATGAGTAAAACAACAGTCTTTATCATGCAGGATAAATCCGATGTTTGAAAAAAAGTTAAACATGGTTTTCACTGTTTTCTCATGACTCCGAAGACCGATTGAGCTGAAACTTTCACAGGTTTGTTATTTCATGTATATGTTGGGTCACATCAAGTGTGGATACAGGTCTTTGGCAATTACCAATGTTGTACACACTCTTTAACAGTTTTATGCATCCGTTGCGAAATTCGAAGTGTTATAGCCTTCCCCCTAAGCATGTCAAAAGATACGACACTGGAACTGCTGCCTTTCCAAGAGTGATGCACTGTCATCATCGGATTTACTTAACCATAACAAGCTTAATATAAGTCCCGCCATTATAAACTCCTCCTTTAAAAACCTCAATGGTTAAGAGTTGACTGGATGTTAACAAACAACGCATTAATGAAGGTGATATTTAAGCTAATTTGAGGGTCTATGCGGCATGTCTCGACGGTCCCATGATCGAGCGGTCACGGATGAGAAATCACAGCGCCTGTGGAACATTAAACAAAGTTGTTAAATCGGCCCTCACTTACACAGGCGTTACGAAATCCCCTCTGGCATAACTACAGGGTGATGAGATGGAAGATGAACTCCCCTGGTTGCCTAGCAACGCATCTAAATGATGAATGACTGTCTCGGTGCCGCGTACAGAGCGCCATTGGGTGAAGATACAAATCCCAGGCTTGGCTCGAGAGAGAAATGGCAACATCTTCTCACGATCTCCCAATATTAGGATAGGTAAGCCGCATTGACATTAACTCTACATTCCGAGCAATTGCCAAATTGTGTTGCTGTGTGCTCTGCTTTTCGTCGCGATTAGCAACTCGTTAGGCTTGTGTTTACAAAACCTTTACTAAAGATGGTGCATTGCACGTTGAGGGCGTACTTGTGAAGATCCTTTTCTCAGCCGCGTGTTCAAAGTGATCATACAGTAAGTAAATGAGTTCACACGACAGTAAAATTATTGTAATTGTAAACAAAAACAACAATCAAACCCTGTTCCTGTGCTTTACAGAAAGATTTGCGAAAAGCCTTGTGACGTCAACACTCATACGAAGTCAGCTTATTTTGCAATAACAAAGCAACCTACCACAGATGACGTCGAAGCGTTGTCATTTACGCACGCCGTCAACGGCAGAAGTCTGGTCAGTTTTTCAAAACCTTGCGGTTAGGGCCTACTTTTTGATCGATACATTTTATTATTACGAACAATTCAGAAGTGTAAAAATATCAAGATTGCAAAATGATAAACAAACACAAAAGGACAAGTTAAAATAGAACTCCCGTTAAAATATTTTGTTCGCTGAAGTAGCTGTTTAACTCTAAAATGCGATTATCAAACATCGCAAAAAACAATGTTTAAAGCTTCTTCGTTTAAAACACCTGCCAACCTGTCAACGCTGAGTCAGCTGGTAAACCTCAATTACAGACAAATTCGCTGCGTAAGGAAAGACGAACACGTGTTAGGTTACTAAGTGTTAGAGAGTACTTGGCCGAGAGACCGGGGCGGGTTTGTTTCCTCGAACTCTAATGTTGCGAGAGGCCGGTAAGGAGAAACGGAGCAATCTATCAAAATGTTTTTGTAAAAATGTCAAGGGGTGATCGATAACATTCTATACGAATCGGTTGATAATGTGCAACAACATCCGAATGTAGATTAAAAAATAAAAATAGAAAATAAAAAAGGAAAGGGTAAATAGATTCAGGAGACGTTATAGTTGAAGACGAAGACAAACTATTGTTAAAAAGAATTTAAAGCAGACGTATAATGTTTCATGTTTGTAATATCAATCAATTATCTGTTTACTTTTTTATTATAGTTCTGGGATGGGACGATGAAGATGGTGTGAGCTGTGGAATGCAATCAACAGAAAGCAAACACTAAGAAATTAGACGGTTTTGGGTGAACATAACAAAAAGTGACACGAACAGGATTTGAACCTGCGGTCTTCTTCTTTACTTGCCTGTGATCTACAAGCTATCTAGCTCTACATTGGTAGTCTCCCTAGATTGATCATATCAAAGTAAATGACAATACATCAAATTTGAAAGATTGAAAAGCCTACATCACTGGCTTTTAATAGTTGAAAGTTAATTAAAAACACATCTTACTATCAAACAACTGGTAAAACTTTTATAAAACAACCTTTGAGGGCAGTGGTCCACCATGTCCATCTTTCATGTAGGCCTAATTAATATGCAAATCTGTAAACACTTAAACGAACTTTGTACACCTTTTTATTTACAATAAATAGAACAGAAGATGAACCCCCCAAACGAAACATCCGAATAAATTTCTTTACCGTGAACTTTTTTATTTCTCAAGCTTTAGACAAACCTTTAAATTCAATTTGACATTTACTGGAAACTTGTTTGAAAACAATGTGAAAACAAAACTCAAAATGTTTCAGAATGTCTAAAATTGAAAAGGGAAAAATACGAGCCATAGTGTTGATGCATCAGCAGTTATTATTGTTGGACTTCAATTGCATGTGGTCGGTACAACCGCTACGGGCAAAGTGAAGCAATTACGGGTGAAGAAGTGCTAGGAGTTGAAATCGGTACAAACTCGAGTAGATTGGACCCACCTACGGGCATGGCAACATCGGCCCGTCAATTATGGCTGGACCGACCATTGGTTTGTCGGGTATGGTGTGGGAGGTGACGGGTTGCAATCAAAGCCACGCAAAGATTGTTCGAGGAAGGGGTAGATAGAGACAAAAAGGATGCACGAAGGAGCAGTGTGAAGAGAGTATTCTTGGTATGAGATAAAATACAACAGATACTTTCTTCAGCATCTCGTTAATTAAAACGACCATTCACGACCATAGAGGGCCGTTCTAAATGTTAAATCAAAGGGCTAAGCATTTGTTGAAAGTTTTAAAACCCGACTGTCTCAATATGAGTTGGAATTATACCTACGAATTCGCACCATGCTGTTTACTTCGCGGTCACAACACATTTAATAAAAATCTATCTATAAAACATTGGCCGGTCGGATCTATATTCTTTCTTTCCGTAAGATTTACGAGTCTTGAACACAATGCAGGACACCAGGACGACGACAACCACCGAGATAAAGCTCGCGAGGACGGCCACGGCGACAGTCTTGTCGACGGGCTTGCGAGACGGTCTTACGATGTGCGGCTTAGGAGTGGTTCGAATCAGGAAAGGTTCTGGCGGGAAGCAAAATTACATTGATGTTTTACGTGTTATACACCCAATTAACTGCAGTCTGACATGTAGTCTGCACTATATTTATGTATAGATTATAATCCCCTTTTAAAAATGTCATCAAATTAATGGGCACATTGCTTTCGGATTGGGCGCGTTTGGCTAATAAAAAGCATTTGTTATGAAATTAATATAATTGGAAATAATCTTAAAAGCAGAAAAGAATGATTCACACCAATATCCCTTCCTAACATTGTGTGATTTTTGTGTAACTCCATGTCGGAACACAATTCGCTATTAATTGCAGAATCAATTGTTCGACCCCACACAATGGCAGACCTTATTGTTTTTTCTATTTGTAGTTCCGGAGACAAAGTTATGGTGTTTTTAAAATCACTACTTACTAATTACAACACTGGGTGTTTTGGTGCATGAAAATCTCTTCAAAAGGAGAGGCAGTATCTTTCTCAAGAACATTCTTATGACTTTTTATTAGGCCCAATACTGTCCTGCAAAAAACCATACCCCTAAACAGTAACGGGTTCCACAGTCTTGTTCAAATAATTATTCAGTTCTCTGAATCGTTTACTTCTCTTACCTTCCATGCCTGTTACGCAAATCTTCGTGTCTCCCAAGCAATCCTGACTGTCCGTCATAGCGCCCTCACACGGCAAGCCGCCACCAGAGGGGCCAGGGTTGTCGCAAAGGCGATAGCGAGTCTGGTTTCCGGGTCCGCACATGGCGGAACAGTCAGTCCAAGCTGACCAGTAGGACCACTGACCATCCACACGAGGTATCTCTGCAGACGGGAACGTGGAGAAATGTTTACGGTAAGACAGAATATTGGAGGCGGTGGGGGTACGAGGGTGGGGTGGGGGTGTTAAAGTAACGAAACCCAGACGTAGTTTGAAAAAACCTAATTCATGGTTTTACCAACGACCATTGCAGCTACGCCAGTACACTTGTAAACGTCGTAGACCTAAATTGCATATTGAATACGAGCTCGTGTTAGGTCTATGTCATTTTGCCAGTGGTCAAGTTAGCCATCGGGGCCTTTGGGGACTAATAGACCATGTAAGCTTCTCGACGAAAGAAGAGTCGCCATTGAGCTTCCGGGCACTATGATCCAGCAGCTATGGGAGATTAACACGGGGCAATGTTGTGTGATTTAAATTTTTATCTCAAAAACTTTTTCCGCTCCCCACAAAACATTGATGGAATGGTTACAATAAATGTATGTCAACTATAGACAGTCTATTGTGTGGATGATTAGGAAAAACGTTTGCTTTGTGGTGCGTTTTTATTGTAGACCGTAGACTTAGGCAGCGAATAACAATGCACATACCTGACCATTTAGCTCAGGTATGTTTCACTGCCGCTGTCCAACTGCTTCGGTATTTTGGACTTGACGGGAATCTGCACAGACTGATCTTTAGCAGTGTCGCACTCAGCAACATTACAACTGAATTTACGTGAAACTGTGTTTCAATGTTGTCAACGCAAAGAGCGCCCTCATTGTTACTTCGGCCTGATGCAACTTTCTTTTGCAAAATATTTACTGTAAAAACTTAAAGTTTCGTCCGCGGCTTTTGTACCTCTTTCCTTTTCCATGTTAGCTTTGAGCAAGAGAGATCACGTACATTTTCTGGGGGCATTTCTTCCATTTTTGTATAAAGCATGGTTCTGGCCATTTCCGAATACTATTTGGGAGGGATACATCGGAGCCTCCCCTCTCTTATGTGGGTATTGTTTTGTGTATCAAAGAATTTTTGTACTTTTTAAGGCTAGTTGAAACAGGTTTTGACTAAGCCAGCCTCGTGTTGACCTGTTGCCCTTCACATTAGTGTCTGTGCTGTGCTATTTTGTGCTATTGATTGGACGAATTAAATTAATTCAAGTGCAGGAGATCATTTTAGACGTCGTCGTGTGGATTTGTGTGTAGTATTTGAGTGAATGCTCGTTTTTTTCAATTATAGGGCTGGCCTCCTTCCCGTGCCTATTCACAATTATAAAGACTTGAAGATATTGATAATTCACTTTTTATTTACCTGGACATCTCATCAACTCACAAGCCATGGTCTCAGCCCGGCTTCCTTCACAGTTAGTGGAAGGTATGACGAGACCCTCGATGAAGAGACGACATTCTCTCCTGCGTGACTGTTCTGCAGGGCCGCAGGTAGACGAGCAATCACCCCAGGAGGACCACTCCGTCCACCGGTCAACGGGAGAATGTGGTGCAGTTGGTGACGGTGCTATACAAAATTAGAGATAATGCCATTGAAAATTTCACCTTGAACAAACGTGTATGTTCTTTGTTTCGAGCCGCTCTTCCTGAACTGACTTTGTAAACAATGAACATTAATATTTGTTATGTCTACTGAGTTTCTCATTCACTAAATACATTGGAGTTGAAAACTTGTCATTTAAATTTATGTAAATCTGTGTTTCAAATAATTATAGTAAGAAAGATCTTAATAATTCATTTTACCAGGACATTCCTTCATATCACAAGCTATGGTCTCCATCGGGCTTCCTTCACA
>JAUELU010000028.1:6344912-6362606 GCA_032357145.1 Evasterias troschelii | reverse complement strand
AGTCGTTTCCTACAATGTTTTATACTACCAACAGCTCTCCGTTGCTCGTTACCAAGTAAGTTTTTAAGCTAATATTTATTTTGAGTAATTACCAATCATGTACGAAGCCTTTGAACAAGCAAACAACACAAACGAAAAACCAGCACCAATTAACAAAGCAACAGAGAAAACGAAACTAATTTCAATGAGCGTAGTCGACACCACACTATTGTTTCAACGTTCCACTGTAATCTTAGATTGTATCCAATCCACAAAGTTCTCCATGCGCACATAAACACCAAATTTGCCTTCGTTTGCGCATCCGTCACCCCATGACACCATTCCGTATGAAAAATAGCGATGAGTGGTGGCGTCTCGCAGCATCAACGGGCCCCCACTGTCCCCCTTACAAGCGTCACGCCCACCTGATAAGGAAAAAACACAACTAATTTAATGCAAAGATTATCAATACAACTGTATTAGATACATTGTTGGATTTGGATTGTTTTCTAACTCACAATATCTCGAAAAAAGCACCGGTAAACCAACATGGGGCTCTGTGTTTAAGAAAACAGCTATGAACAGCTGCGTGCTTTCCACTTTTCGTCAGCAGTTTTCATTTCACAGAATAAATTAATAGTGTAAGTATGATTAAATAACCAATATTTGTGTGCATTACAAAAATAGAAAATAACAATGCCTTTTCTTTGTAGCAAATATAGGGATCAAAATGTTCAGAAGATTTGAAATTGAAGGGAAACATTTCGATACATTATTTTATTGAATAAAGTATTTGTAACCCAATCATCAAAAATATTAGTTTTTAATTTTTTTAAAGAAAGAGTCGGACTAAGGTCGAATATGAATATCTTCAAAATAACAATCGCAACAGAAATTAGCCAAACATACCTTCCCTCGGCCCAGCGCAAACCATGTTACGAGTAACAGTTTGAGGTAGTTTCGCGTTACATAATACCCGCGGCACATCGACACCAACGTGCACCTCTCGCAGCACATTAGAGGTCGGTCTGTTCAGATCCAGCCGCCCCCAGCCAATCACAACTGCCGTTGTTTCCTCGTCGGCTACGTTAGGGATGTGCACGCGTTCGTCGTCATCCTCTTCAAAGTGAGTATTTTGTGGCGGGAGACAGATTGGTCGTATGAAGTCATTGAATTGGATGGATTCATTGAGGTGAATCAACGCTACATCGGACTCGTATGTTGAACGGTCAAAGTTAGGATGCTTGATGATTTCACGCACAGATCTCTGTAATACAAGACATTGATAAAAACAAGTCAATTGGGGAGTTACCGAAATAAATTCTATGGCCAAATTTAATGAACACTACAAAAGATGTCACCCGTTTAAAAAGTACGAAAGTTCTTACACCAGTAATGATTAAAAATGTCAACAGAGGGAAAGGTACGAAAACAAAAATAGTAGGCCTACAGTTTCGATTTTTTGATTGTAATATCTAGGGGGTCACTGGGCCATGGCAGTTCTACCCTTTAACAGACTACGTAGCAATCCCCATAAGTCACAGTTTTTCATTGACCCAAACTAAGAGGCAGCTTTTGCGGCAAAAATTAATTCCGTAACGATTAATATATTCTCGATAAGCTAATTATCATCAACACAGTTGTAAGTAACCTTCTGCTGCCGAGTTAAAAAGGTTTATCCATTCATCATCATTATCCCCAAGTTTTGTGAAAACCAGCTGTCAACTTTGAGAAAACTACTGGGATTCACTTCTTTCATTGCCGTCACAATTCGTCTTTTTATTAATTGTAAGCTATAAGGTTTGCGAAATTCTCCTTGCTTTTTGCATACAACTCCTTCGCATTTTTAGATACAATTTGTTTATCCTACTACAACACTAACCCCTGATATTGTATAATTTGATTCAAAATAAGAAGGAACACTGTTCTCGGAGAGAGTGGTTTAATTACAGGAGAAAAGCAAGATTTTTAAGGTTGTGTCAGTATTGTAAAAAGAGCCAATGTATGAGGTAGGAAGCCAACGTTTTTTGTTGTAATTCCAGTGAAACGATGAGTTTAAAACTTACAATAATCGTGTATTCAGTCGGCATTGTTCTCTTGTGAAGTCCCAGTGCTATATCCACGGTATCTATGGGTATTTCATGGCCGTAGAATCTTGGCCTTTCCTCGTAGCTTCCTGTGACACAATGAGCAGCAGTCATAATCCATTCCTCATTCAGCACGGAGCCACCGCAGATGGAGTTGTCAAAGATGTCATACCGAGGGGCGTTAATCATGAGAAGGACTTGCCATGGCCAGGAGCCCGGTGTGGCCTCACGACCACCGGTGATTCGTCCACTGTTTGGTTGGTTCCTCGGGGGAATAGAACTCTCACCACATACTGTATCAGAAAAGGTTACCAATTAATGGCAACTCATCTCATTAGTAAACTACAAACATTCAGTAAAGTTAGTTTGACATTGGACATTGGACACAAGGTAGACATTCACTGCACTTGTGAATGCCCAATGTCCATTATCGATGTGCAAGGTAGACATTCACCGTACAAACCTATGTGAATGTCCAATGTCCAATATCGATGTGCAAGGTGAACATTCACCGTACAAACCTATGTGAATGTCCAATGTCCATTATCGATTTGCAAGGTGGACATTCACTGTACAAACCTATGTGAATGTCCAATGTCCATTATCGATGTGCAAGGTAGACATTCACCGTACAAACCTATGTGAATGTCCAATGTCCATTATCGATGTGCAAGGTGGACATTCACCGTACAAACCTATGTGAATGTCTAATGTCCAATATCGATATGCAAGGTGGACATTCACCGTACAAACCTATGTGAATGTCCAATGTCCATTATCGATGTGCAAGGTGGACTTTCACTGTAAAAACCTATGTGAATGTCCAATGTCAAATATCGATGTGCAAGGTAGATATTCACCGTACAAACCTTTGTGAATGTCCAATGTCCATTATCGATGTGCAAGGTGGACATTCACTGTACAAACCTATGTGAATGTCCAATGTCCATTAACGATGTGCAAAACAGACATTCACGTTTTTTCCCCACACTCATGATCATTTAGTAGTCTTGAAATAAGTTTGTTCCCTCAAAATCAGTTTATAAAAATCATTTTGTTCTCACCAAATAATGCTGCTCGAAATTATTTCGAACGCTCAAAATTACTATTGAGAAAACTCGAAGAAAATGATCGCAAAATTATTTCGTGCACTCAAAAGATTTCGGATGCACAAAATGAGTTCGCAATAATATTTTCTAGCTTTTACAACATTTTATTTTACACTTTTACAATAGCTTTTACACAATAAGTGTCTTTGAGCGTTCAAAATGATTTCGAGAGAAATGATTTGTGATAAAAATTTCTTTCCGAGAACAAAATAGTTCAATTTAACTGAAACTAAATTATTTATGTTTTTATTTTATCCCCATCAAAGTACAGAGTATTACGAGTACATCCCCGCAAGTATACTATGTAGTAGGCTATTTCTTATTTTCAAACGCCTAAAAACAAACAAATTTATACCAAACTAGGTTGGACATTCTTCTTCAGAATAATTGGTACTATAATGCTGCCAGGCACAGCTACCCGTTTTTCCTCACTGGAATAACTTTAAGTGTCTTTTTATTAATATAAAAGAAATTCGTCTTAACGGTAGAACTGAGCCCTGGATGAATGCTTAGATCCTGGATAGTATTAGACAACGATACAGTCCTTTGTACAAATTAAAAAAAACACTGCTGTTATAGACAGATTCTCAACCCACGTTAAACCATGTGTACATAATAACTTGTGATGCCACTCTTCATTACACTTGACACACTTTTCAAAGTTTCTGAATATCACCAGCACAATACTTGAACCAGTCACCTGGATTTTATAGTCCTGGTTTTTCCTTTTTGTGTTCTATTTTGGTCTATTTTATCTTTTGTTTAAAGGGTCTCTATACTTCTGGTAAAACAGAAAAGCTCACAGATTTACATTAAACTTACATGGTTTAAAGATATTGATGATAGAAAGCTTCCCTTGAAATATTACTGGCTGAGGTGCTGTTGTTTTTGAGAAATGAGTAAAACAATTAGTTTTGATCGCATTGAGTCGAAAACTCAATATTTGAAAACAGTGAAAACACTTAAGGTTTTTCCCCATTTTATTTCTGGTGATTGCAATGACCGTTTGAACTTAAACTTTCACAGGTTTGTTGTTTCATGTTTATGTTGGGATACACCAAGTGAGGATACTACTAGTCTTTGAAGTTTACCAAAAGTAAAAAACTCCCTTTAACCTCTTGGTGTTGTTTATGTATTTTTTCCATGTTCTTGCAGTATTTTGTTCAGAATAAATCCAATAAATCAATCAATCAATCAATTAAACTCACTTGGTACACACACTGGTGGCTTCGGTGTCCACGTTCCATGCACCCCGCATTGGCTCGAGCTTGATCCGTCCATTTCATAATAATCGTTACACACAAAACCAATGGTGTTGGAGTAGCTGAAATTCCTACCCGAGTAATACAGGATCTCACCGTTGCTGATGGGCTGTGGGACGCCACAAGTTACCGCTGGAAAAATGAACCGCGTAAGTCAAACCTCTAAACATTGTTATAAAAAGTGGTACCGTTTAATATCAGGTTATTTATCGAACAATGAATGCAAAAAGCATACTGTAAATAGATTGACAGTAATAAGATTAACATATACGTTTTTATTTTGTTTATTTAAAATCGAATGTAGTGCGATGTACGAAGTGAAGCAATGTTTGGTGAATATACTGTAAATGGTGCATAATCTGAAACTTGAGGTAAGCTAGGCATAGGCCTAAGCCTTCAATTTTTCAGAAGAAAATCAGTTGTCACAATCCCCACAGTTTATATGCTTTAAAATATCTGTTTTTACAAAATAATTCGACCCCCCTAAAATAACCAAAAACACACACCGAAAGACAGAAAGGGAAAAAAGAATGTGCATTCCGATACTCTTTTAAATTACTTTTTAAAGTAGCGCCAGACACTTTAATTTGTTTGTTCGTTGCTTTTCTTCAAGCTCAAGATCGTAAAACACACTCTTTACACGTATTTGGCACCACAGTATTAAATGTACAAAGGTAATTACTTACTTTCACAGACAGGTTGGACACCAGACCAGGTACCATCAGATTTACAAGACCTTGATGGGGATCCGTTTATATGATAACCATCCATGCAGCTAAATGTTACGGTGTATCTAATGGTAAAGTTACTGCCTGATATCCAACCATATGCAGGGGGATGAAGTGGTGAACAAGATCTACCTGCCAAAAACAACAATAAACATGAGGTGGTAAGCAACATTATTCGAAGGGATTCAATGCAACTAAGGTTAGTTGTAAACAATTTGATTTTTGTTAAGTTTTTTTTCAGTATTTTGTTTTCAACTCAATCTTGTTCGGGTCTGGCGGACCCGGAAAGTGGTAAAAAATAACAAATTATTTAACACAAATAATAGATCATACTGACCTAAAAATGGTTCAAGCCCAACGTGATCCGGATTTAGGGCAATTGACCTAGAAGTACTAGAACATACAAACATGAATGTTTTCCATACTGACTTAGACGTATCATGATTAAAAACTGCATCTAATTGTGCCATCCATAATCCGTGGTACCATGGGCCGTATGTTGCTCATTGAACTAATGTCTAGTTTCAATCATCTTGAACCACACGTGTCTCCTTTAAACTCGACTATCAAAGCGTGATGACCACTTTTTGCAGTCAACATTTTGATCAATAGAAACACAGAGGTCAACAGTAGAATAGTAGCTGCTAGATAACTTTCGTGCAAAATGTGTACGGCTATACTTTGCTAGAATGGTCGCGTTAATACGTACATGTATACCACTATAAAACGCTCCTTTGTTAGCACCTTTAATCGCCAATGTAAACTATAATTATATTAAATTTGTATGAGTTTAGCTTGGTCTACAAGATGAGATGGTGTGGATATACAGAACAACCATGGGAACGATGTTGTCTCGCATGAACGATAGGATAACATATACTGAATACGAGGTTTCAGTATCCTCACTAGTCTTGGTGCAAGACGTCCCTGTTCAGTATTTCCACGATCCGCCCCATTACAAATTGCCGCCAATAGAGGGCGCTATCATTCCACGAACCCGCTATCACCCACGAACCGCTATCACAGGAACGTCTTGGGAATCTCGTCGAGTATCACGTGATACAATCGCTGTGACCTATATCTGCATATTCACATTGAGGTCACAACGGCAATACGCAAGCGCACGCACAAAACTTTTAATCCGCATTACGACCACAACAGACTGGTCACGCTGCTGCAGTAAGCTGACGAAATTGTATTGTACTGACACACTTTCGTTGTACTGTCTGGAGAGAGGACTGTCGGCCTCTTTCGTGATTTTTTTACGGCTAACTTTGCTGGCGAATAATGGCCTCGAGAGACTCATCACACCGTACGAAAAGAGGCAGATGGTATATAATTTGTAACCGGCAGCTAGTAACTACGGTTTTAATGTTGCATTTCAAAGCTGCAAAGAAGCGAAAGTATGCCCATCAGGCTATTCGACTACTGGCACAAGTTCACTGCTTTATAAGCCCAAGGTTAGCATATGAACGCACATGGAACTGGTTCGTTAATAAAACTGGCAAACAAAATCACAACGTTGAAGTTGATCGTGAGATTGAGCACCAAAATAGGGTCTTTAAAGAAAATTGTGGTGGATTAAGAGGAAAAATCACAGCAAAAAGTTTTGATCGAATAAGCCGATCAGCCCAGATCTGTGATGGGCTGCTTGCCAAAATAAACCAGCAGGCACATGTCAAAAAGCCCTCGGGAAAACACACAAGTCCAAAGACCAAAGACCAGGTAGCATTGGCACTAGAACTGCATCATGAAATGGTTTTTGATTTTCAGCAAGGCAGGAAACATTTTCACTTTCCTGATTTTCCTTGTTCAGTACTGTCAACACCTAATACTCCGGATCTTCATAAATGGATGAAGTCTTCCCTGCAGCAAATGTCAAGAGACAACATTTGAACCCTGACCGTACTCTAGTCGACTTTATTTGGCACTTGCTTACCACCATGCTAGCCCTAGACAAACACCACCCCACAGAGAAGAAAAACAACAACATGCTGACACTAGAACTGCACCATGACTTAAGGTTTTTGATTTCATCAAGGCAGGAAACATTTTAATTCACCGGAATGTCCATAACTTACAAAATATTACTGAAAATATTTTTCTGTTGGAGTGTTACGTTGTTATTTTCACAATGTGCTTTTATGCAAAGACGATGGCGGTGTATTGTCAAAATTGAAGCCTAACAAAACCAGGCTGTAAAAATACCCCCACTAAAAACACAGGAGCTTCATCAATTTCTTTGACAAAATATGATGTCACACTTTGACAGAAAAAGCTTTCACATATTAAGCTTAACCTTTATTGCCATGCTCTAATCATATGGACACCCTGCTGTAATAAACAACTGATAATGGCATGTATTGTACTTGCATGTAACATAGAGCCTTTGTATGTGCTCGGCCTTGTTTATAACACAATACAACAATTGAACAAACCATGTAATTCCATCATGGAGGTAGAAAATCATTGATGCCATGGGGTGTTAAATTGTACACAACGAATACCATTTGTGATGTGAAAGGAACTGTTGGGTAATGATGGGTTTGGTACTGTCTGCCTCAAATAATCAAAACTCACATTTCACTTAAGTACACACTCAAGGAAAGTCCAACATTACATGACCCTTTGGAGTATGGTGGTTTCTGTACTGTTCCAATAAGTAAAATGTTGGAGTATGATGAGTTGAGGAAGCTGTCAAGTATAAATGTGTTTACAATTTTACAATGACAGGTACATGTAACTACTCAATGAATGAAATGCACAGTTTTTTAAATTTATTTTATTAATACAGATCCAAACACACAGAAAACCTGTTCAAACTTGGTAATTTTGTTGTTTTAAAATCATCACCACCCAAGTATACACACATACAGTTAAAAATAAGAACGATATTTTTATGTAAGGTTATACTATCAAGTGGCATACGTGTAACTTATAGTTTTTATTTCTTAAAAAAACAATCATCTTCGCAGGGATTGAGTAAGATGCATTGCCCCCCAAAAATAAAAATTCAGCTGAGTACCAGCTCATTTGCTCCATTCATTTCTTAAATTGGGTTGTCATGAACCATAAAAAGAGGAACACATTTATATTAATACTACTAAGTATCCTACTGTTAACACCAACAGTGCAAAATCCATCAAAATCAATCGGCTGATTTTGTATGACTCGGTACACCACCAGATTGAAACATTTGGTTGATTTTGATGGAGTTCTTTCAGCCATGTAGAACCCTGGTTGATAAATAATGATCCTGCTGTCCAGTGATGGGGTTCAGTGAATAAACAATGCATGAAATGGCTCAATACAATGACTTTACAGGTGCAGTACATTGTGTTGTGCTGTGCACAGGGGTCACCATTTCCATGTGTGATGTAAGTAACATGACATGATTGAGCCACAAAACAAATTTTCCATGCAAACCAATTGGTTGATTTTGATGGACTCGGTACTGTAATAAAAAGGTAGCGAACTTGAGTAATGAGCCTAATGTGCCAAACCCATGAAAGTACTCGAACATTATCCTGATTTATTCCAGTTGATTCAGTACATTAGCATTAAGTGCATTGGTTGATTATGATGGATTCAGTACAGTTGCCTACAATTGTGGCAGATTTGTATGGTTTCTAGCAAAAACACCTAGGGAGTTGGGGCTACTAGAGGAGAATCTTTGAAAATAAAAAAATATTCTGGTGGATATTTGAAGAAAATAAAAACCCAAGACAACTAGTGCAGCTTGAAAAATACCACTTTTTCCAAAGCCAGTCGGTAAACTGACAAACAAATCGTTCCCATTTACAAACTGCCAAAGAGCTGAAGTTTGATGACTCTTAAACGCCGCAAATCTCAACTTATGGCTTTGTCAACTTTTACGGCACGCTCCGCCATTACGCAACCAAACACTGCAAAATACTAGTTTACCAAATAGCTCTATGGTTACTAACGTACACGCGGGTGTCGATCTCCGGCGACGACAAGTTCCATTCATTTTCCCCACGCACGATTCCATGTGCATCCACAGTAGGCCTACACAATATAATAATAGAGATCAGTGGTTCACAAATGCGGCAGTTCAGGTACTAGACTGATCACGTGATTTCTTTCTGACTTGCAAAGAATTATGCACATTTCTACGTAGGAATGTTCCTGAAATTTTCCAGGCAGTTTGACGAGATTCCCAAAACGTTTCTGTGATAGCGGTGCGTGGGGTGATAGCGGTTAGTGTATATATAGCGCCCTCTTTCGGCGACAAATTGTGAAAAGTGGGGCGTCGTACGTGGATCGTTCGTGGACTACAGAACAGAAACGTCATGGACCAAGACTATATCCTCACCTGTGACGTAGTAGCGGGCACGGAATCCCATTCTCTGCTCAGAGTCATCAGAATGAAACGTCACGTTTGCAATGTTCCCAACTGTAGTGATACTTAAAGGTAGATCAGTTGGCAACTCGCCGCATAATGGCCCTCTTGCGTCATTATCGTAAAAAATCTGAGACAAATAACAACAATTTACCATTCGACAAGATTCTTACAATTGATGAGGTGTGCTTTATTTATTTGAACCCCTTTTTATTTAATCTATTACTTGATTTGTTGACACATACCTTGACATAGTCGTAAGGACAAAGTACAGTTGGATGTGTTTCTATCTGGAATGTATAAAACACGATGTTTATGGAGTATCCAATGTCGACGTTTATCAGCCAGTTACAATCAGCATTCGGTGGATAATCTTCAGGATAGTCAGGCGTCTGAAATTCGTCCTCTTCTGACGTATAAACAATATCTCTGCAAGAAACTGAAGCAAACAAAGAGTTACTCAGTAAATACTAGCACAACACGGAGTAGAACAAGCTGCGAGAAAATATCTTTCTTGCAGAATAAGTGAACAATCTGGTGACGGATAAATGCGCACATTTGCGGTCTTTATAGAGCTATTTTTCGAAGCAGTTAAAGAGCTCCTATATTATTATGTTTATACAATAAACAAAATAAGAAATCCTCCGAGTGATCGATGTACTATAGCTGTTGAAAAAGTCCTCAACAAATAGTATTTCACAGTCTTTCTGAAATCGATGCAATATTTAAAAGCGGTTATCTAAATATTCATGGGTTTCAGCTTGATTTTAACTTAAATTAATATGTATAAAATAGTGCTTTAAATATGGTTGTTATTCGCTTTGCCCGGGCATTGTTTTACTTTGATTCTCCTTTGATTCTTCCCATCCTCACTATCCCTCAAATGTTTGCAAATTAATTCAATTAATCGGGAAAAACTGCCTTAACAAAATGGACATAATCCATCTGTTACTTTTAAACTAAATTGTAATATCAAGGGTAGGTAATAATTTCGTGTTGAGGTAACGAGTGTAAAGTAAAACAAAATAAATAAAAGTAATTGTCCCTTGATTTAAGTTTTCGCTTTCTCGGAGTGGTATTTCGCTCCCACGAAATAATATTTCAAGGGAATTCACAGGAAGTAGTTTCTAGTTACTTCCAAAGAACAAAATAAGTTGTCGATAAATAATGTCGTTTGCCTGTTTAATCTGAAACCAATCGATCCTTTTAATAGAGGATCCGTACTTTGTCTGACAACTAGAACGCCACAGGATATCGCTGCATTCTACACAATCAGCAATACTACGGAGTATCACGCAATAATACGGGGTATCACGCAATACTACGGCGATTATTACAATACCACAGTGATATAACTCCGTAAGAAACATGAATTCTCAAGGAATCGGTGAATAATGAGCCCCGGCTCTTTGGAAAGACGTAGGCCTACCCATACTCTAAAGAGTTCATAACAAGTCCCATAACCCAAATAGAAAGACACAGTGGAGGGGCCAGGGAGGCCTATACCGCGTGCATCATATCGAGATACAAATGCTGGGCAATCAAGAACATGGCTACTGTTCATTATGCCTTTAAAGTATACGTATGCATTCATAATTTGTAAATTAGTATGTTAGATTACCTTTGCAGCTGTGAATATCTGGCTGTAGCTGGTAATGTAATCGACATGAGCAGTAATATCCAGAGACGAAATTATGACACACTTGCTCACAACCGCCATTGTTTACCAAACACTCGTTGATATCTGAAGAAGCCAAATCGTAAAAGTCGTGGAAATTGATAACAAATATCATAGTTGAATGACCCAAATTGAATTTATACATAATGTGTATGAACAAATGTTGACCTCATCTACTTTGTTCAATGTTCTCATGCCCACGTATTAACACTATATGTTAGGGCTTTTCAGAGGCCTTTCTCCAACCTCAGCTTGGGCTCCGTAAATGTGTTTGCTACAGCGTGTATTTTTACGCGGTGGTTTAAACACCAGACGGAGCCTGGGGTCGATTTCACAAAACTCTTCCTAACTTAGGACTAGTCCTAGGCAATGCTAATAGATAGGACCAGTCTTAAGTACTGGGACTGGTTCTATCTCTTAGCTTTGCCTAGGACTAGTCCTAAG
The DNA here is from genome assembly GCA_032357145.1 of Evasterias troschelii. Lineage (NCBI taxonomy): Eukaryota > Metazoa > Echinodermata > Asteroidea > Forcipulatida > Asteriidae > Evasterias > Evasterias troschelii. The sequence continues at coordinate 6,350,956 of JAUELU010000028.1, read as the reverse complement.
TTAGGAAGAGTTTTGAGAAATCCACCCCTGGAGCCGGAGCCCAAGCCGAGGCTGAGAAAGGCCACAGGAATACATGAATCCGATCAGGTTGCCATTGGATGCACCGTAGTTTGTGGCTTACATAATAATTGAAGTTAAAGCTAATCAATGCGGTGTGTATGGGATGAAGGTTACTGAAAGCTCCTAGTTGGTTTTATTTCAAAAAATACCCGTGGCCTGGTAATGTGCAACGAATCCAAGGAAAGGTTCGCCATTGGAGAAGTCAGAGTGAAACTCGACAACCATATTGCCGTTTGATGACGTCATGTGCCTGTCACGTGGGGTCCTGTTGTCCAAAACCAGTTCATTCCCACAGAAGACTGCCTTCTCCTGCACACTTGATACCTTAGGGAAAACAATAGAACAAAAAGTTAAATGTTTGTAGCATAATTATAAAGATATTAAATATCTTCTATAATTGATCTAAAAACATGCATGTTTAATTGTCTTTGTTTGTTCACTTTTCGACCAGAGCTACATATATACGTGGTCACTGCTGAGAAGTGTTTGTTCTATTTAGTTTCGAGTTCTAAATACTCTTGTGGAATTAGAGGTAAACATTATTTTTAACACTCGATGAAGCTTAATCTACAGTGATGTAAGGTAATGAGAAATGAATAAAGTTTTTAAACTTGTGTCGAGAACAAAGAATATTAATTACCGGGTGTTTTTCCCATTTACTAATGTGTGTTAAGAACTGTACTAAGTAGGCCTACTTTTACAAGTCCCGTAAGAAAAAAGAAAAAGGAAATCCTCATGCATATTAATTGGGTGGGATTCGACCCCAGTTCCTTCCCCATTCTTGTACATATTGGCTGAATTTACTTAGCAGTGTGGTACCGCACAATGATAAAGCCCGTAAAGCAACTGACAACACACACTTAATATAACAGGTGCCTCGTCGGAAGGTTATGGTAAAATGAGCCGCATTGCATAAAACTTACAATGTGTCAGGTGTATGATGTCTCATTAAGCCGTAACTCGTAATTTGCACAATTGTTTTCTTTCTGTTTACCCATTTTCCTATATCACTGTCAAGTAGCTGAAATTTCTTCAGTAATGATTTTATCAGCCCTTGAGGCTACCTTACCTTTTGGTAGCGCCAAGTCACATTTTATATGTTTATTAACAAGAAATTATTATTACCTTGACATAATCATATTCACAGTTATTTGAGGGTTCTAACTGAAAAAGACTGAAGTACATGTCTATAGTGAATCCCCCAGGTACGCTTATGTTCCAGATTTGGTGTACGTTATCACCATATGGCTCAGGATAGTCGGGTGACTCTATCTGCCCATAGAGGGCGCTTCGGTGCACTGTTTCTGAAGTGGTTTTTGCGGGAAAGTAAAGGAAGCATATCCATATCAAAGCGACGAAACCCGTCCTTTTGTAAATAAGAATACAAACTTGGGGTAAGTTTTCTTGAAACAGTGAAAAGGATCCATGATTAATAAAACGGGAATACTGAAAATGACGAACAGCTTTTGCAGGTTAAGTGGTTTAACAATAAATAAAGAAAAACATAACAATACCGTGAGAGGTCGATTTGTGACATCGGACGGTTACCCCCAAACCAGGGTTTGTGTTGAGAATCGAATGTAATGTAGTTACTAAATATGGGTTCTATGCTTAATTTCAACGCCTGAAGAGTCACAAATATTCTATATTTTTAACAGCCACAATGCCTTTACAAAACATAAATTCCACTACAAATTCTTTCCGTTATCAACTTTGATCAGGAACTTATATTCAACACTCAATCATGCTGAACCATCTTGTTAAAATTACATGTATTTCTAAGTGACATGAAGGTCTACCTTCTCACTACAGAAAAACATTAATAGGCTTTTGTCAGTGTAAAAAGTTTACTGTGTACAAGCTTTTTAACTTACCTATGTAGTGTATGAGCCATGACTGTACTGAGAACCTGTTGTAATGCAATGAGTCACAAAATGGCACCCGAATTCTTGTAAAGTACACTGAGTGATACAAAAGGGGACAATGTACGCCGATTGTTCACAGGTCACGTCTTGTTTATTTACATGTTGATGGTTTCCTCGATAATCGCGTGTCAAAGTCGAAAACAATAGGTTCTTTTGCTGATCCCCTCATAACGTTAACGATGCGTAGATTGCCCATGAACAAGCAAAGCAAGATTTGCACTGGCGTCCTTGTGATGTCATGAGATTGCATTGACTATATTCTTGGTTGGTTGTATTTCTCCAAAACGTCTCCAGTCGAAAAGTTGTTCCATCAAAAATAGAAAGAACAAAACAAAACTCTCGGTCTAACAACGAGATTATGTTGGAGACTTAGGTGTAGATATACAACTATGAAGTACTGTTATTCTTGTGTATATTCGTTTAAGCCTTAATACAGTGGATATGGATACGCAAACCATATCAATTATTTTTACCTATATTTCTATTTGACAGTCTCTCTTTATTAATATCGAACATTTTTGAGAGATTTTTATACAGTAGGCCCTAATTTACTTTTAATAAAACATCATTTTGTTCAACAACACAATGATTTTGGCATAACAATGGATAGAATCCGTGAATAGTTCAACAATCATTGTTACAGATCAACACTTCAATTTACAATTTTTTTCTTCAGTTAAATTGAGAAAACTTTGTAGGGGTGCTATAAGAGCCGGTTGATATTCTATGTCCATTACGTATCCGTCAATAAACCAAACAACAGAGGGCGCACAACTAGAATAACAACAATGTTCCGACTATTATGTCAGAACAGTTAATAAAAACTTATGCAGTGAAGACAAAAATCAAGTCCATTACGATTTAAGTCGACTTCAACTTAAATCGTTGATAAACACTGTTTATCTCGAAAAACTCTGTTTATCGACGAAAAACTCTGTTTATCGATGAAAAACTCTGTTTATCGGCAAAAACAGTTTTTATCGAGATCAACTTTGTTTATCAAGTGAAACACACAGTTATTCTCGAAAAACATTGTTTATCGCCGAAAAACACTGTTTATCGGCGATAAACAGTGTTTATCGAATTATTGGGCATTTGGCTTGCCATAACCAGCACCGGTGCCATCAAGGGCTCTTGAACTGGCCCATGCACACCATGCAGTAAGTGCCACGACCCTGATGCCCCCCCCCCCCAAAAAATCAAAACAGATTGACGTCTACATGGTTGTACACCATCCATCCAAGAAGCCCAGAGCACATTAACTCTTGGTTGAAGCCTTTTCCAATTACGATTTTCACGATCAGTGAGCAATATGTTGTTGTTAGCAATGGTGGATTCGATCCAGCTATACTTTCCACCACATTAAATGTTGTTTAATTGATGAAAATATTGTCTTGAGTTGTTAATAATAACTAGTTCTTATTTAGCGCATTTTACAATAACGTATCAATGCGTTTTATACATTAGTGTGCTGGTCAATAGCATTCCTTTAATCTTTCTCAGCTCCCTGTGGGTGTGTGCAGCCCTAGCTGCCGTGGCGCTCCGACGGCTTTTTCCAGCACAATATCAACCTCTACCCTTGCATGCAGGTATACCCATATATACCCATCAGGGTGAAGAGAAGCAATTATAGCAAAGTGTCTTGCTCAAGGACACAAGCGTCATGACTGGGACTCGAACCCATACCCCGATGTCTAGACCACCATAACTTGAACAGGATGCATTAAACCACTCGGCCATGGCACCCTAAAGGAAAGGTGTTCGGTAATCATTCCTAAAATTTACGGCAAATAAAACTTACTAGGTTAGAAGTCCAGCAGTTTACGATAGTATAAAATATTATGAGAATCATTTCACTATAAAGTAATGTGGTTATGGAAAAATATATCAGTTTTTAACCCCCAAATTTTAATCTGAAAAACTTTACTGTCAGATAGTTTTCTCAGATTGTATATTCTTATTACGGATTATTCTAGCGTGGACATAACAGTTCCAAATTGTTGGCGATATCTAAAAAACGACCACTTTTGGAAATGAAATTTTCACTTGTTAATTTTATTGTATAAATCTCTAATTTAGGATTAAAACAATCGAACGGTTCCGAAAACCAAAGGTGTATTCCCTTTAACTTTCTTTGAAAGAAAAAGACTTCTATATTTCGTTGAGTGCCCGGATGAAGGGAGTTAGGCTCAACGCCATTCTTCCAGGCACACTCGCAAAGTACCTTTCCAGTATTAAAAAAGCGTAAACAACATAATGGCTTCCCCTGGAAAAAATAAGAAGAAGATTAAAAGAAAAACAAATAGCGGCATTACTGGTACATTTTCGTTGCTAGAATTACCCAAAGAGATGTTTTTTCCCAATCAAATGCAGAATTTAACCTTCCAATATCGACTATTGAATGGCAGAAAATCGATCAAACGTTCACACCCTTAGTCTCGAAACAAACTTGTTGCATATTAAGTTGCTTACGCCCTATACTCCGGTAACTTGTTGCTAAATCTTTCTTCCACGACCACGACGATTTGTTGAGACTGATTTTAAAATGGGGAACATTGCCTTCAGATTGGGTGCTTTTTTGGCAAATATAAAATCGTTAGTTATGAAATGAATAATGGTTGAAAAGATTCTTTAAAAGTAAAATAAAATGATTCACACAATTTTCCATTGAAATTTAGCGGTTTCCTTTTATTTCCTGATTTCACACGATCTGCTCTTTTGCAGAACATTTATATTCTAGATTAAAATCAGAAGACGATATGCTAAATATCAGTGACGGCATAAAAACAAGCCAAAATGAATGAGTTAAAGGTCAATTTTTTTCTTGCTTTCTTTTTGCAGTACTGACCATTTTGGACAATTTGTTTTGCAGTTTTGGGGGGATCAAAATGGACCCTCAATCGAACAAAACACTTTGAAAGGTTGCTTAAACAAAAAGTATCACATTTGTTTTATTTTATTTTATTTTTCTTCTTAAAGTTAAAGTTATTTTGGGGTAATAATTACCTTGAAAAAAAACCACACTACACTGACAAGGGTATACTAAGAGGGAGGTAAAAATACGGTTATTAATTATGAATAAGCCTATTGTTTATTTTTATCCTTGAGCGCAGCCTCCCCTTAAACAATATCGTTTATAAGCAGTCTTGATTTTGTGCAGTTTTAGCGTAATCGATGTAAGCATTATGTACACTCTAAATGCCAGAGATTTAAAAATCAAACCTATAAGATTTGAATTTAAACACTTTAGGTTTGACTTCAAATTGAATAGGTTTTAGTTTAAATCTAATAGATTTGATTTGTAAATCTAATAGATTGGTCCCTAACTACAATCCAAAAGATTAACTTTTAAATCTCTGACATTTTAGAGGTTTAACAAAACTAAATATATAAAACTAAAATGAACGAGCTAGGACAATCTGAAAAAGCAAAAGAGCACTTGAACTGTTATTGTTTCTTTTGGTTTGTAAGCTATATTTAGTCTGGTTCTACAAAATGTGCAAATTGTAGTTAATATGTGCAAGGGACTAGGAGCCACGCAAAATAATTGAACATTTTAAAGGATGGCCCTTGAACATGAGTGGAACCTTTATAAATTATTAACGGCGAAGGAAAAATCACACATTTTGATGATTATTACTGTTTTTCTTTGTTAAAGTTATTTATTATCGGGAACAACAGTGTGGGGGAGCCGGTCTTCACCGCGTAGTAAAGACTTGGTTGGTGGCTGGCTGCCATGGATTGCAGTCAGGGATTTTTCCTTAGACAGTATCTTGAGTGCATAAGTGTCTTGGTCTATGTCTATAAAGTGATAAAGGACACTACAACATTAGTAGAAACATACCAAAACGTAATATTTTTGCAAAAAGAAGGATAACTATACCACAAAGGAAAATGACTGGTTAAATTTTAAAATAAATTCGGGTTGAACAAAGAAAAACCGAAAAGCGCGGAATTTGAACCAACGACCTCCAGATTAAAGGGAGTTTATACTTTTGGTAAATTTCAAAGACCAGTATCCTCACGTGGTGTATCCCAACATAAACATGAAACAACAAA
>JAUELU010000028.1:6253306-6266220 GCA_032357145.1 Evasterias troschelii | reverse complement strand
AAGGGAAGCTTTCTATCATCAATATCTTTAAACCATGTAAGTTTAATGTAAATATGTGAGCTTTTCTGTTTTGTGTTTTACAAGAAGTATAGAGACCCTTTAACCATGGAGGAAGGAACCTCCTCCATGCTTTAACGTAGGCCTACCGCCCCCGCAAGGTGAGCTCGAAATGCCACAGCTGATTGATTCCACACAATGGTTCCAACTATCAAAAATAACACGAGTAGCAACACTGAATTTGTAGTGTGGTGTGGTTGGTAGGAAAGTTCCTTCATGATACCATCACAACAAACATTTATTGCCCAATACCATAGAGCTTGCTCTGCCTATACTTAATATAGGCCCTAATGAGAACGCAGTCCAAATATAGCAAAACTTTATAATATTTATAATAATAATTTCATTGAAAAAAAGAAAACAAACAACAGGGTGAGGGAGAAGAATATGAATTCATATTACACGTTAACAATGGACATGCTAAACATGGCTAATTCATGGAGCCATGACTGAAACTCACCAACGAATCTTCCCGGTGTGTGTACAGCCGGCCTGGGGTTTGGTAACCTACTGAGGCTCAGTGTTGACCGCGTATGATGAGGAACTACGGGTTTTAAACTGACCCCGTCGTGGATGATCAAAATGTACATGAACAGGTTACGCAATTTTCTGTATAATCCTACAGTGCAGGTCGTGTTGACAGACAGAAAGAGATTGATAGGGGAACAATGCTACGTAGTATAGCGGTAATTTAACACATTGTATACCTTTTGCAGAGCTGAGAGTAAACAAACCTGCGGAAATCCTCCACCAACTCAGCACAAACTTCCTTTCATTACGTGTATTTATCTGTTCAAGGTCCAACCCCTGAACATAATGCATGACACCCAACAGCACTGCTGCTGATGGGCACATGCTCTGTGGAGTATCAACCACTAAAACTGGATTTTCTTTATAAATGTTTAACTCGCCATTATTGACTTTACTCAGAACTCCATTTGAGCAAAAAGTCCTTGAACTAGTATTAAACAATACAAACTGCGGTAAAAACATCAACTTATTAAATACAAACACAACCACGGTTACACTATTGCGAAAGGTCCATTCCTAAGATTGTTGTCAAATAAAAGCCCTTTCCGATTAATTTATACATATTTTGAGCGCTTATGAGTTATCTATGACTGGTTGCTATGATAAGAATGTTAAAACTTTCAACTGGTGCTTCGGGAAACTTTTCGTCTTTACATAAAACACTTTAATCTGTTTTTCCTTTGAATTGTCAATACTTGCGTTATTAATGATTCAAGTAAGTACACTATGTACAGAAATGTAGGAAAGTACTGCATGGGGGGGGGCACGCTATAAAAAGTTTATAACTTTTCTTTTTACTCACTAAAAATGCCTAAAGTATATAGTTTCATTTCTGCAAGATAATGTATACATTTCTTTGAAAAGGTTGTCAGACAGTTTTTTCCATGACAGAATAACTTTGAGAAATGATTGAATATTAAGCATTAAAATAAATCTCATGTCTCCAAACGTTTATTTATCATCATGATTTGTTATCTAACCATTCACCATAATTAATCTTATATACAAGTTAAATAATTTCTCTGTAATTATAGTGCAGTATTATCACTATGGGTGAGGTTCTCCTTATACGAAGTCTCGCCACCAATCTCAGACCTTATTATACATGACACCTTTTAGGAAACACACGTTGGACTGAATGAATGTGCTTAATATGGGCCTCCATCAATACCACCAGATCTAAACCAAAGCTCGGTCTACCATTTTTATTAGCCACAAGCCAAAAGCAGACGTTAACATGGCTCAATCATTGGTTGGGCCTAAGTCAAAGTCCTTGCTATAGACCATGTTACCCTTGTTTACAAAGTGGTGACCTTGTACAAAGCGTTTCCTGGAGGGCAAGGTACTACACGGCTATATGGGAAAATTTACATTTTGTGTCATAATTTTCACATAAAATAAAAATTTACAAAAGCAACAGCTGTACAGTTTTTAAGATGTCTCCCCTTTCTTCTTATCAAAAGTTGAGAACAATCAGACAATGCAATCTCCATAAAACATAAGATTTGTTGTTTTCTTCCATTGATCTGTGTACAAATGTACCTGCAGGAAGTCCAGGCTCTGTGGCTCTTTTGTAAACATGTGACGTCACAGGTCACATCTTCTATATAACATGGAATCGAAGCCATAATAATATTTTGGGAAATGTCAATGATAATACAGCGGTATTCTGAATATCGCTTGCATTCACATTGTACATGAATATCACGTAACAAGAGGATACTCACTTTCGTTCTTCGTAAAATTACGACTAGAAACATGTGATCGATTGGTCAACTTTTAGAGTACTGGTTAATAAACTTTACATAAATGTACACTACTCTGGCTTTGTGAACAATACATCAAGACATTGATTATTTTATTTTTATACAAGAAAACCACTACACAATAACTATACAAATCTTTATCCCCAAACTTATATTTACTTAATGACTGTAAGCCTAACATTCAACTCCTTATATATCTTGAATGCACTTTGCCAAGTTGTCTTTATCTTGTACAAAACGAGAAGATATAAATGCATCGTAAAATCGGCTTTTGCATCATTTTTTGAAAACATTCTGTAGATTCATAGTCCTTAGTGGAGGTTGACAAGTGCATTCAGGGAACAGCACATTACCCCCAAGGTTTCAGTTTTGATGTTAACAAAAACAGAAGACAAAGGAAACAGACACAAAACTACATGTGTATTACATTTTTAATGAATTTTGTTGCCATCAAATTTGTCATAAATATTCATTCAGCGACCCAAATTTACAAACTGAATAAAATTTAAAAACATTCTTCGCCAAATTAAAGACCTAATTTTACAAATTTCAGATCCCCATACAGACAACTATTTGAGCAATTTAAAGATCAAGAAGTGTGTTAAAATTACTCTAAACTGGCCATGTTAGGTACCAATCTTTGTTTACCCTTTTGATTTAAAAGGACTACAAAGGAAGAGAAATAAGGGGGAGCATACAAAAATGTCATTTAGTTATTTGTTCCAAACTTTAACATGTTTAAAGACAAGTCTCATTGAAACAAAGCACCAAAACACACAAACTTCTCTTTTATGTGTGATCGGCCCAATGCTGCATCATGCACTGCAAATCGTCTTTTTAGAATAGCAAAACTCAAATGAGCACTTTTGTACATCAAAATAATTGCACCAATCTGCTAACACTAATAGGATACTATGAACCCCATCTCAAGAAGAATTTTATTTGTTTCCCTTTCTATTCTGTTACTCTCATGAATGTGAACATTGCTTGATACTTTCAAACTGTGAGATGAGCTTCTGTAATAGAAAGACCAGGCAATTCACTTCATAAAACATCTAGGCCTACAGTGAATATTTTCTTGATCGATGAAAGAATGCATAACAAAAATTTATAAAAATCAACAAGCACCATCACCAACCCAAAGCAAATCACAAAATGCCTACTATGTATTGTAAAGAAAAGATTGGAGAGAGCATTAAAAATTGTTTCATCCACTTGTAGTTTTCAATTAGGTGTGTTTATACAACACGGTGAAGAAGATAACCAACAAGTAGCACAATGACATTTTGTTTGAAGTTTATATTACAGAGCATTAAAATGTCTTCACTGCTCTAACTAATTGTACAGAATTATAATTATAGGTGATAATAAGTTAGGAAAGCATTCTCATCTGCACAAAGAAAACACTTACATCCTAATACCACTCCCTCCTTAAATTTTAGTTTTAAAATTTAACATTTCATATTAAAGAGGAAAATGAGAAACCAGCTGAATTTGTTTTCAAAACAACAGTTGAAGCACAAAGGGAACATCTAAATGCATCACCATCTTACCTTAATTCAAGAAAATTTGTTTATAACTTTTAGGGACTGACCCTACAACAAGTTAAAAGACTAATTAAAAATGAATAGAAATATGTTTAATTTTAAACTTGTAAGTCTTCCCACAGGAATGCATTTCTCTAAAAATAAGAAATTTCACCTCAATCTCTTTCCTTTTTGGAATGTGATTGACATGTAGTTTAATTGTGATGTAAAGGGATAACTGCATGACATATTTATTGTATAAAACTTGAAGTCAGAGAAGAGATCTATTCTTCAGATCCATCAATTCCTCTTAAACACAGAGCAACCGATGAACAAATCTGCATATTCTTACATCATGTACCCATCTGTATCTATATCCTTCTTCTTTAGTTTGTTTTTCATGTAAAAATGTAGTTAACAAACAGGAGACCAGAAAAGTAATTGTTATGGAAAATATTCTGTTGTATCGATAAAATTGAGTACTTCAGTCTACATGTTCTACAATTGATTAAAATAATAAACGAAATAATCATTTGAATTGAACACAAATCTTTTTGATAAACAAATTGCGCCATTTTATGTATCTGATCTGCCAAGTAAAAACTGCACATAATTTGTTGTTATTTAAACATGACATTACTATATTAAACACTTGGAAATAGGCAGAGGTCACACTATTTACACATTTATTTCACTACAAGGGTTTTGCTGTGAAATAATACAACTTGAAACAAGTACTTGCATTATGGAATATCGGGGGAAGAAAAAACACATGGATGATATGAACTTACCGGATCAGTGTGTTTTTTTTTATCATTGGTTGACATGTATTCTCAACGTTTCTTTTGATGCATATATCAACCATGACAAGTTCTGTTCATTCTTGACTATTCAGTGTACATGTACCTGTATGTACTATCTCTGACTGATTAGGGTCAAACCATTGACAAAAACTTGGTTGATCTATGCTACTAATCATGTGTTAACATTAAATGCTTGTTAGTGAGGGAAGATGCATTACTTAATTTCATACAAGTTGTTACCTCTTACAGAAAATTGCTCTTAGTCCTTGAGAAAGACACACACTGTTGGGGATGGAACACAAGGCCTTCACTAATTTGTCACAATTTTCTACTTAAATGATGTTTTCATATTTTCTTTTACAAATTTATTTATTCATTGTAATGTTTTTTGTTGTTTGTTTTTAGGAGGGTGTTAAGGTGTAGTGTTTAAATGGATACTAATTACAAAACCTGCTTTCCTTTATTTCATTACCATACTTACTACTACATCAATAGTTAGTCAGAATGACTATGGTTGGATGAGGAAGCTGGTTTCCATGGTGATTCATGTGATTAAACACCCCAGACAATCGTCTAGCAGGAATGACTACATGGATGCACACAGGGTGGTGTGACTGGTTGATTTAGTTCTATCTTTTAGTAAGATGAATCTGATTGGATGTTCTCAGAATGTTACCCAGCTATTCTCAGCACCTCCCGATCTAAACATGATAAGAACATTATGATGTGAAATTTTAAGAAGAATTCTCATTGTTTTTATTTTGTTCAATAGCACAACAAAAACTATAGAGGCTGATAAAAAACAACCAAAGCAAACTGAAGAGTTGATTTGGTAAACTGCTAGTTCTTCTCACAACAATAAAGTCCAATTCATAGACAAACTGTTAACATGACATCAACGCAAAATTTAATTTCAAAACATTCCAATCATTCAAATTTTCAAATTCTACTTGTGATAAATAGATCAAAATCATATAAAACTAGGTTTAATTGCTTATGTATGGGTTAACTTTAATAACTGTTAGCTTTGAACAACAAGTAAAGGACAACACTTACTGGGCACTTGTAAAGTCCCCCCAGTCTGTTGATGCTTGTTGGGTTTGCTGAGCCGTGGGTTGTGTCATTGGTTGTGCTGTGGGTTGTGAACCTCCAAAACCTCCTAATAAGTCTACATTTGACTGCACTTGATTATTGCCACCTGGTGGAAATTGTTATAATAGAATAAAACATTACAATGATGATCATTGGTTATGCCTGGGAAAAAGGTTCAATCAAACCTTAACTCCTTGGGTGTTCTTAGGTCCCATCATCCATAAAACGTCTTCAACTCTATGGTACATCAACACACATGATTGGATTCTGATAAGATTAGAATGCATGGCTTCATTAGACCATGATTCGACTGGATGGTGTGTCGGTACAGAACAATCTCCATCAACCTCAAATCATTGCCATAGTAGGTAAGTTTAGGGATTTCTGTGGTGGTTAGGGCAAGGTTAATGGATTGATTTATTAACATGGTTTAATAAGACTAAAGGGTCACTATGCCTTGGATCAGGCGAGTTGGTCTATGAAAAGCTTTTGTAACTGTTTGTTATAAAATACATTTGGTTAGAAAGATGTTTTAAAAGTAGAATACAACGATCCACATAAATATGCCTTGAAATTGCGGGGTTTTCCTTTTACTTTGCGAACTATCATGGTCAGCCATTTTGTCAAATTTTTGACTCCACAAAACGGCCTACTGTGTTAGTTCACGATGTAAAAGGAAAACCAAATGCATTTATAACAAACGGTTACAAACGCTTTGTATAGACCAACTCGCCCGATCCAAGGCAACATGTCCCTTTAAGAGGATTAAGATGCTACTTACCGAATTTGCCAAAGTTATTATTAGGCTGTTGTAGTACATTTGGCTGCTGTTGCTGCTGAGTAAATACGCCCATTGAACTCTGACCTCCAGACTGGGTACCTATTGCACCAGGAGAGGGTTGTATGGGTGGTTTAGCACCTCCAGGGGGTGGGGGAAGGAGACCTGGTGCAGCCATTCCACACCCTGTGCTCCTAGGTCTAGATGATGATGTTCCAGTCTTCTTACCCTGCGATGAAAAGACATGCCCAAACTTAAAATGTATAGAAATGTACACTATAAGATGAGCAATTAGCTAGCCCTGGATGAATGTGAACCCCTCCTTTTTCATATGGGTTCTTCACTGTCCCACTACATTTCCTAGTACACAAAGATTACAGCCCAACACCCAGTCAATTAGTATACATAGCAACTTTACAGAGTATCTTTTCTCGAGGACATAAGCTCTGACTACTGTAGTTGGTGGACTGGAATCAAATCCACTACTTTTCCTATGGTAAGTTTCTTGGTTTATTTTACAATATGTGCACTTCTTAGCCATACAGTAGTACGAAGGACATATTATAGCTTAAAATCCGATCTGAACAAAACAGAGTCATTTTGCTGACTGATACAAGCTCAGTAGGGCATAAGAACAGATGGCTTCAACTCTAGCTGATTTCCTCACCCCAATATTTATTTTAATAGTCTGTCCCTCCTTAAAGCCCAGGTCAAGCTTTGGGCCAGGATTCGTCTCTGCATTCTTTTCTTGTTCTTCAATCTCTTTGGACTGCTTTAGCCATCTGCAAACAAGATATACAATGATATGTAACGATATTATTATGTATGTCTATTGAACCAGGGTAATCCAATAGACACAATCAGCTACTGCAACATGTGACCCATAGTGGGTATACATTGTAAACAAACCAGGCAAGCAAGGCGCAGCATGAATGGAAACGCATGGCTGCTTTCGAGCACTCCTGTGGTAAGGTGGGAAGCAGCCATGGTTTTCCATGCTCCCTGTGCATTGTTTGCTCAGTTTGTTTACATTGCATACCCACTATGAGTCACATGACTCCAGTCGCCGATTGTGTCTATTAATCTTGACTAAACAATTGTCCCTGATGGGCTATGGATATATAATTCTGTCTTCTAGTCATCATCCATACACCAATTTCATTTATATTACATGAAAACCAACTATCAAGAATTGCAAATAAACATATGTTAGAAAACAGTCAGATTGTTTTTGTAGGAGAATGGCATTTGCTAGCAAGTCATCTAGTTGCCTCTTGAACAATGGACATCTTGCCCTTTCTTTTAATTCAAAGGTAAAAGTTTAAGTGTTGAAAAGAGAAATTCCTACATTCTTATTTTCAAAAACAAAATGAGAAGAGATGAAGGGTGGTAAAGAAGAAGTTTTTTACTTAAAGTGGTCTTGAAGAGCAACGTTGAAATCAAACGAGTCCCCTCGGTCTGTGAAACCAATACCAACAAAAGCCTTACGACCTGTAAACCACACAAATAAAACAGCAATGAGTATTCTATTTTAGCTACAATATACATCATATGTTGCATTAATTGTGCAGGATATTTTTGGTAAATAGTTGATAATATCTTTTGAGATTGAGAGTGTACACCTGAATCTGATATTCTGACGACAAAGTAACGACTGGAATCTAGTACTGCCTCCACTGCTATACTAGGAAATTGCTCTACTGGTGCCTCAGCAAACAGTTCACCTGCAATAATATAGAATCCAAAAAGAAAATGGCATTCAATATCGAATAAGGATCCAAAGGAATCTAGTTACCCCTCAGCTGTTATTTCTATTATTTGTTCAATTCAATTAATTTTTGTATGCAAGTTAGCCCTAAAACAAGGCTAAAAGCCACTCTTGGTATGGGCTACATAAAGAAAACATTTACATGTAAGATGACAGTAACTCTTAACGCTGAAGGTGGTACATGTGTACATATAGAAATTGATACTGATATTTCTCTTCAAACAATTTAGATTGTCTACAAAATACCCCAAAATGTGATTGACTTCAAAATCCTGCAACTTGACTGATATAAATTAGGGCATAAGGATCTACAATATGTATGCTGAATAATTAAATATTTAAAAAGCTTGGTCTTATACAACAAATCCTTACACTAGGAAAGTTTACCTGTTGTTTTGTCTTCAAGTTTAATGACGCAATCTTTTCCTCTGGCCACAATTCGTAGTCTCCCAATCCAATCTGGGCTATCTAATTTCCATTCTGATGCTCTGAAAAGGTGAAAGAATTAATTTGACTGTTGATGTTTATAAATCTCTGTATTGTGGTAATGTGGCATTTACTTTTAAGTCATGATATCAAACCGATGGAAGGTTGTGTTAATACATGTACATAGTTTTATTGACATTGACTAATCCATGTTGATTTTGATTTTATTAACACCAAAGTGCCCACCATGATCATTATTCGATTCTTATTTTTACCTTGTAATATCCACTGTCCTTTTTGTTGCTAATGTTGAACACTACGCACACCTCTTGCTTTTCTTTTTAAAATTATTTCATAGAAATTTTTTAAAAGAAAGTTGTTTCGCAGCACTTTATGTCGATCCAGCCAATCATGTTTGTTTGTCAACAAACAAATTTTGCTCAACTTGTCTAACTTTTTTGAATAAGGAATTTGGAATGTTTCTTTTATTTTTGCTGTTCTCCCAGAGTAGCCAAATTCCACACCAATCATAAGCAATGTTTAGCATACATTAACATAAATTCTTTGTGATTGGTTTAATGTTCAGCATATATTAACCTACATGATGCTTTGTGATTGGTTAAATGTTCAGCATACATTAACCTAAATGCTTTGTGATTGGTTAAATGTTCAGCATACATTAACCTAAATGCTTTGTGATTCAAGGTTAACTTTTCAGCAGTTTTTAATATTTAAAAATTTATATTTCTTTAAATTCCTGTTTTTAGTTCCCCTGGGATATTCTTTGGCGCTGGACCCCCAAAATCTGCGGTCGTACGACCGCAGATGTAAACAGTTTGAAAAAAAAAAAAACTACAGCACCCTAGTTATCAGGGGCAGATCCAGGATTTTTTACACCGGGGGGCACACTGACGCAACCAGGATTTTGTTAGAGGGTTAAACAAAACTGATGGGGTCCAGGGGCCGCTAGTGGGATCCAGGGGCAAAGCCCCGGTGGAGGTTCAGGGGCGAAGCCCCCTGAAGCTCTGAGCCTAAAACAGAGAAATAGACACACTTTTATTGGAAATTAGATCAATATAAATCTTCCAAATTTACTGGAAAATGTTCTGTAACATCAATGGTGGGGGTCCAGGGGGCGAAGCCCATGGAAGCTCAGAGCTTTGAGTTTGAGGAGTGCCTTAAACATAGAAAACTGGGGTCCAAGGGCGAAGCCCCGGTGGGGGTTCAGGGGCGAAGCCCCCTGAAGCTCTGAGCCTAAAACAGAGAAATATACACACTTTTATTGGAAATCAGATCCAAATAAATCCTCTAAATTTACAGGACAAATTTCTGTAACATCAATGGATGGAGTCCAGGGGCAAAGCCCTGGTGGGGGTCGGGGGGAAGCCCTGGGAAGTTCTAAGCTTTTGGCATTTTGAGGGGTGAAAAACCAAGCCTCCATGTGCCTTAAACAGAGAAATAAACACACTCTTATTGGAAATCAGATCCATATAAATCTTCTAAGTTTACTGGAAAAATGTATATAAAAACATCGATGGTGGGGTTCAGGGGTGAGGCCCCATTGGGGTCCAGGGGGCGAAGCCCCGGGCAGCTCTGAGTTTTTCGCATTTGAGGGGTGAAAAATCAAGCCTCTGTGTGCCTGAAACCAAGAAATAGACACACTTTTTAAGCACTTCTGATCCATACCAGTCTTTTACTCAAAGAAAATTTTAATCCCACAAAACTCGCGTTTGGATCTGGTCGCTGCAATATCTGGTTTCATGCAAATTCATTCAAAAAATATAGTTCAAGATTAGTATAGTCTTTACACTTGAATGCCAGAACAACATGAAATATATTTTATCCAGGACAAATTGGCACGCCAGGTTTAAAAAGCTTATGTTATTGTGCAAACTAAAGCAATTACAAGTTAGACATATCATGAATGAAAGATTCATTTTGGCAGAATCCATCCTGCCGCTGGGGAAAAGACACCACCCACACACCAAACTGAATCCTTGGCCAAACGTCAGGGCCTATTTTTGTGAAGCTAAGGCCAGGGATACAAAATTAAAAGCGCATTCCCTAGAATCCCTATGAGCTGGTTTACGGTTTAAACCAGCTCAATGTGTTCACCCATGGAGGAAGAATCTATTTGTTTCTTCCTCCATAAAGGTCTATTGTCACCCTTCACTAGGGCATGCGAGAGCTTGCCCTAGCAGTAGCGCAGGGCGCCCCCTGATTAAATCAACAGATCAACAATAGACCTTACATGTATCATGGTTCGCCTTAGCTTGCCCTGGGTGTTTTGGATGTTTATTAAACAAAAAGCCATTTATTTAAAAAAGATCAAACAATAGTTGTGCTACTTCCTCCGAATTACTTTCCTCAAGCTAGAGTAGATATGTACTGAGCGAGGCCATTTTGAAATGATAATTTTTTATTGCATTTTAAAGCCACTGGACACTACTGGTAATTTTCAAAGACCAGTCTTTTCACTTACTAGTGTATCTCAACATATGCACATAATAACAAACCTGTGAAAATTTAAACTCAATTGGTCGTCGAAGTTGTGAGATAATAATGGAAGAAAAAACACCCTTGTCACACAAAGTTGTGTGCTTAGTTTCAGATGCTTGATTTCGGGGTGTCACTGTATACCGGAAAATACCAGAAAACACCCGAAAATACCAAAAAATACCGGAAAACACAGGAAAACTTCAAAAAGTTACCGGAAAACAACTCAAAATACATGAGAAATGTCTGAACATACCGAAAACTAATGAAAATACTCTGAAACGCAAAAAAAACCTTGAGCTTGTCATGTAAGCGTAATCCACGCGTTTCACCGGTAGAGGGCGCAACACCAGCAGGGAGGGATGCAATTTTTTTTTTTTTTCCACACTGGAGACAGGGAAAGGGAAAGCGCCCATACCTTATGCGTGTATGCATTGGATCTAGTGTGGTACGGGAAAAAAAATTGCAGGAGGGACTGCCTTTAGGGTGCACTCTCTAAGCATACAAATATCCTTGCGCCAAGCTGATTATCATATTTTATAAACCCACAGTTTTACAACGTTTTGCAGGTCATGCAACTAATAGATTGTGTAGTTATAAGAATCTGTCACAACTTGGGTTTATGTGTTTCAACTCTGAGGATATTTGATATATTTTTACTGTAAGAGTTGGTACTATTTTACTTGGTAATTGGAAGAGTGTCTCATGAAAACTGGCGTGGTCCGTCGCCTCTTGCTTTTTATTAATTGTATCCCATTTCTGCCATTTATCAGTTTCGTATACGCAATTTTTGTCACGCGCCTTCACCCGTCGTGCATTGTGCCTCACCCGTCGTGCATTGTGCGTCACCCGTCGCGCGTCGCCCGTCCCCTAAAATAAAATTCAATGTGGGATAATTTGGAGGAGGCACAACGGGTGACGCACGACCCACGACGGGCGACGCATGACGGACGACGCATGACGGGTGCGGGCGATGCAAGACGGGCAACGCACGATGGCAGATATGGAATTCCATTTTCAAGAGGCTGAGAGACTTTAAAAATTGTTTGGGATATTTTTGAATGTTTCATTGGTTACTAAGGGAGTTGATTTAGTGTGTGGTACACCATATTAATATATTGTCTTATTATGAAAATTTATCACAACACTGTGTGGGTGTTCTGTGCTTCTTGAGGACATTTGATAGATATAGGCTTCAAAGTTGGTCCTATCACCATAGGCTTGGAGGAGTGCTTCATAAAAACCAGCGAAAATCTTTTTTTTTTTTAATTACATTTCCTTTTTTGTCTTTTCTCAGGTGTTAGCCAAAAATCTAAACAAAATATATTGGTGCAAAATAAGTGGTTAACTGCTACCTCCATGCAAAAACATTAAAATTCAGTTAGTCTTGTAAATGGCGCCCTCAATATTTATGTTTACCAAAAAGTAAAAACACGCGCAAGTTAAATACTTGCTTGCACAATATAAATCAAATGGTAGGCCAATTTGCGCAATTTCAAAACTTGCGCAATAAGGTTTCAACTTGGGCAAGATTCCTACTTTGCTTCACTAAGATTTAAAAATCTTACGACTTGGGATAGTTCAAAAAATAATGTATATCCACGTATCCCCATTATTCGCGCACGTAAGAATTGAAATTGAATTTTGACTTGATTAACAGAATCAAGAACA
>JAUELU010000028.1:6211067-6229847 GCA_032357145.1 Evasterias troschelii | reverse complement strand
CCCCCCCCCCCCCCCCCCCCCCCCCCCCCCCCCCCCCCCCCCCCCCCCCCCCCCCCCCCCCCCCCCCCCCCCAGATGGAGCTTATATAATTTTTTAAAGACTGCACTTGTAACTTGCTCAACTGTTCCTTTTTTTCAATGTCGATGTTTTGTCGATATTTTACCATCTTAATTAATTCCAAATATACAGAACTTTGCTTATCAGGAAATGTTTTAAGCGAACACTATCGCTGTTTTGTGACACCGAATCTAAAGTAAAATAATTTCCGCATAAAAAATAAATTGAAAAATGACACTTACATAATCTTTAACAATTAGGCCTACCGATATATTGAATTTCACAAATTGCCACGAGACTTTTAATTCCAAAAAATGCAATAACCTTTAAAATGATTTGAATACCATAGTTCAGTTTGATAAAACTGTTTAAAAACACTGCACAAATTCCGGTGGGAAGCACACAACACAACCGTTGAACAACAAACACAACAAACAACTGCATTCATTCCAGACAAAAGATGACAAAAATTAAGTGACTTTCTATAGTTTCTGTGCAATAAACATGAAACCATAAGTCGGTGCATCAAGCAAGATAAAAGCAAAGTGCAAATAAGAGAATGGTTATTCCAAATAAATAAGAAATTATTGTTGTTGCTATTAATTTACATTAAATTTGACTGAAGCAAAACTGCAAGTCCAGCTGTCGTGTAGCGTAGAATAATCTTCCGTGATCATTTAATGGAATAACTCAATTTTTCCTTTTCACGGAAAAAATAACAGCTAAACAAAGTTAAAGAGTTAATTAATAGGCAACACTTCAGCTTTATTTAACCAATACCCCCATCAGCTGTTTATCAAATACTCTGTATATACACAATTGTAAAATGAACTACATTAATATAGTTAAAATAAACAATGCGTGAATTATTTGCTCTGTCAAAGCCTTACCCTAACGTTGACTTTGTCTATTCGAGCATATCGAAGTCAGCGGTGAATTGAAGTGTAAATACAGGCATGTATTGTTCCTGTATCAAAAAGCGCTTAATAGTACTTAGCCTATTATCGTTGGTGTGCTGATAGTTTTATCTCGCTTGCACTCACTCCTAGTTTTCCATGACGTTGGAAATTTCTGAAACTGTGTTTTTAACCCAACCTTGAAAAGGGGGATGTTCTAAAATATAGCAAGGTTTCAACCACAAAAGCAGATGCGTCCTTCTTATGTTCATGTCTTATTCTTATGTTTAAACTTTGTCTGCTGACAATTCACACTATTAATTCGTTCTTCTCTAATTGGCGTAATTTAACGACACCGGGACCGACAACGACTATTCCTGGATAAACAGCGCCCTCTAGTTTTACATTTACGCAGTGGAAACTCTCCTTATTTTCTCCGTCGAAAAAAGACACACGTCCCTTGTCTACTTCGACACAAACGCCGACTGCACTTGACGTCAGTGTGTGAACACTGTGCTTATTACCGTTGATTCCCGCCTTCTTGCTGCTCTTCGTTGATTCGCCTGGGAGAAAAACTTTCCCTCCGTAATAGTTAATCAACACCGTGGGGTCGGTCCGCAAGCCCCTGTCAGCTTCGAGCTCCTCGCAACTATCGTGGCCGCTGTCGCCGTCCGTGTGACTACTGATAGGCTCACCGAGTCTGCGCGACCGTCTCTCACTGATGACGCCGATCTGAACAGCGCATGGTGATTGGTCGACAATGACCTCCCAGTAGTGACGTCCGTTTGTGAGCTTCCGGTCGCCGAGACAGAAGGCTGGCGAGAGTGTGATGGGGGATGAGGGCATTGGACTGCTGAAGGGCGAGAAGAGGTGGTTGGGACGAACAGTGACCCGGGAACCATCTTTACTGATGGACGGCCCATGGGTTCCATTTGACTGACATGGTGTCCATTTAAAAGATAAAACTGAAAGAGAGTAGAAATATAAAGGTAATCATTTTTAGTCGAAAGAACCAAATTAGTTCTAGGCATACAATGTAAACATTCCCCTGACAACCCAAAATGACCGCCCAAAGTCTCTCTCACTCAAAGTCTCTCTCACTGTCTACTCTTACAAATACTTTGACTAATAACCTTTTTGACTACTCGATCAAATAACCGCGTTCGAGTCAAAGACATGCGTGATTTAAATCGCACATTGATGAAAGGTCGTCACCCGAACTTGCTATCAGATTGAGTCGTGGTTTGGTTGGAACAGCTAGTTCACTGCGGCTGAATCAAACTCACCCATGTAAATCATTCCGGGAATCTGACCAATAATAATGTCAATATAAATAGACTGGTTCCATTGGCATTAGTATTATCGATCGTTGCATGATCGTGTTCATAATCAGGGTACCTGACAATGATGGCTACGACCCAAGCCAATTATTCTTACCAGGAGCAGGAACTGTTCTGATTACCACACTCTTGCTGTACTCTCCATTTCCAGCTTGATTCTCTCCACGAACTCTGATCTTATATCTGCTCTCTGGATCGAGGTCAGTCAGGACAAAGCTGAAAACAAATAAATGGATGCTCATCATCATCAAGTACAGATTACATTTTTACACGGTCCTAATTTGTTTTTAAAATACATACTATTTGCAAAATCCACACGCATAAAATGTCTATCACTTATCTTATGGTCAGGAATTCTGGTGAAGATTGTGGCGAAGACGGGAGCGGTTTTCTGTAACTCGTGTGGGTCTGTAGTTCATTGGCGACCATATCGGGGTTATACTTTTGGGCCAAAGTTCATGGCTCTGCTTATAAGCGCAGTGTCTTAGTTTAAAGGTTACTGAGATTAATAATTTTGGTTTATTGACCCAAATTACCCGACAACCACATCGCTAATGTTAAAATAAAATTCGACGATTCTGTTTTTTTTTCTTTTAAAACCCTGTTGGTCTATAAGACGTACCTGCACTGTTTGATCTCCTCAACTGACGTCCACAAATCGTCTGAGCCCGAGTCGCTACGGCCACTGAAGGTGTTCTCCCGGGACAGAGTGGTCGGAGTGGGTGGCTTGGTCCCACCGTCGTTCCGAATCAATTTACGGTACTCTAACCGGTATGTATCAGCTTTGGAGTCCCCAGTGGGTGGCTCCCACTCTATGGTCACGTGATTGTATGATTGACATCTTTTAGAAGATATGCTTGGAGCATCTGGTGCTGTTCATTGGTTTAAAATGTTTAATTATTTGTTAAGGTTGCTCTGGAAAGGTATGTAGTAAAAAGATCGATTACTGATCATCAAAGCATAGGCTGCTGAAAACAGTTTGCTAATTGAATTAAAATTAACAAGTATTCATTAGTCTGTAAACTACAATGGATGAAAGTGAATTGGTATACGAAGTTTCATTATAAAAACTCTTACATACACCTCCAATCCGGTGTAAGTAATTTTGTGAAACCTTTCTCTGTTTGAAACATTTTAATGCAGTTTTTACTATTGTTTAAACCTTGTGTACATTGAAGCAATTATTGTTGTTGTAATTTGTAAAGTTTGTAATGAAACAAAGCAAAAACCTGTATACATTGAAGTGATTTTGGCCTTTGAGCCAACTGTTACAATTTTGTAAATATGTTAATTCTCAAAAATAGCTCACCAAAACATCTTACCTTTATGAAAGCTGAGATATGTTAGAGCGTGGAGTGCGCCCTCGTTGGCGATAGTGAAGTTGTTGAAATCATGGTAGGCGTGGACCGGACTAAGTTCAGCCTCTTTTATGACCTTTACAGTCTCAATCAGTCTGCCAAGTTAGTATAAAAGATAAGTTTAACATACAAGAACAACTAATTGTATCAATTATTGACTGCTTCAATATGTGACAACATTTTATTGTATTGTGAGATTTCTGAGAAGCAACCAACCCATTTGAACAAATACCAAAACAAAGGTGTATTATGTGGAAGATGGAAAAGTCACGAATTAATTCGAATTAAAAAAACATACAAAACAACGCTGACAAACGGCGAGAATGACGTCACAAAATGAGGAAAAGGGTCCAAAGAATTGCATTAGCATTCAAGGTACTATTCAGAGTTGCGAAATATTGTTTTATTAGAGAAATGCTTGTAAAAATCAAGGTAAAAACACACTTTTTACAGCATACCCGATCATAGTAGTGTTTGCCTTAAAAACGTGATTTATTGTGCGGGAATGGGACACGCATACATAATTATTCAACTCATGATAACCATGTACACTCACCGGCCAAGTATCGGCCGAGCAGCCTGCACAAAGCAAGCCTTATCGGTCTCCTTCAACATCTCCTGCGCCAGATCCACCACGCTACATCCCTTCAAGATTTCTTGATAGCTCTGTAGCTGTGTTTGAACTGCCTCTACTCTACGGCCGATCTCTGCTTCAGTGGCTTGGGAGAGGTTTGCACTGCGGTCTGTCAGGGTGGCCTGGAGGGTGGACAGTGAGGTAGCGAGCTGGTCTCGTGCCAGGCCACCATTTTCCTGAAATAAAAACACTTATTCATGAACAATAATAATTTTTATTCCAGAAAATCTTCCGTGATGAAAACAAACAACATTTTAACTACATGTACGATTTAAGTATGAGTAGTTGAAATGTAATGTTGGACACACCCTTGAATCGTACTATTCTCATTGTTTGGGAAAAATAGTGCTACAACTGGCATGTAGACTCTCTCCCATTATGTTGGAATTCTAGTTTTAAAACTGTCCCAAGAAATACTGTTCAACAAAGTTTGACAGAAAACTGTTTTAAAAGGGAAGGACGTTGCTAAGCCATCAGTCTGAGCAGAAGGAAGTGTGGAATTATATGGAGACAACATAAAGGGAAACGCCCAGGATGATGTCACCCTTATGTCTTACTTATAATTGCAGCATTTATCTGAGGACAATAAGTACCCCCCTGGGAATGACAAGAAGGTATTAGAACCAAGGGACAGAAACCTTGCAACAGGAAGCAAAACGTTTAACGTTTACCAAACCACATGCCTTTCAGATTGACGTTTGCTTGACAGAATGTTCAATAAAGGTAGTTTCTTCTGAAGCATTCAAAAATAAAGATCAAATGCAATAAGCAGAGAAAAACAGTGAGATGGCTCAGTTAATTAATTATAAATATAAAAGGAACATATTATTGCCTTCAGATTTGAGCGCTTTTGGGCTATAAAATGCGTTTGTTATTAAATTGATATGGTTGGAAATGTGTGTCCCTCTAAAGCTAGTAACTTGGGAGTCAATTCAACATGATGGCATGTTTCACCCATATACAACAGTGGCTATTGTGAATATGGGACGAATTTATACTCGGGCGTTTGATTGAATGAGTATCTTTTAATCGAGCAAGGTTTCCGTTAACATTCGTATAATAGCTGTCGATCTGTTGAGTGTAAGTTCTCATAATATTGCAAAGTATTGGCTATTACGTAACAATACACGCATTCCCCACTTTATCTTCTCCCAATATAACCAAAATGCCTGAAGAATTTCACGTGACATATGGATTGGAATATAAAATAAACTAATATTTCCTGACTGCTGCGGGACATTATACACCAGAACTGTTATAAGTTATGAACTAAGAACAACTCGGAGAATCCAAGACACGGTGCTCTCCAACCTGGACCCAACTTCTTTGAGCTAACACATCGAGGTAAACTAATAAAATAAAACATAAATCTATTTATTTGCAAGGTAGTATTTTCTATGTCTGTGCTTAACGAATGTATCAGCTTAACAGCTCTTTGAATTTGTTTAGGGAACAGTCTAAACCAGCCAGGAAAAAGAGAAAAACATTTTCAGCAAACAGTAAGTTCATTTACCTCTATTTTGCCACTCAGTCCGTTGAGGGCGTCTACGCTGTTCCGTATTGCTTCACGCTTCCCTCTGATTGCTGCGAGGTAACTTTCTAGTTTCTCCTAAGTTATGATGAAAAGGAAAACAAATGAGTAAATAATCCGATTTCTTGTACAGTTAAGAAAGAGGAGTTGCAATACAAAATTATATTTATTTCTAACCTTAACAATTGTGTACTTCCTCTCAATGATGGACATCTTGTGTTTGGCGTGAGTGCCGCTGAATTTGCACCGGTGGCAGACGGGCTTCTGACAGCCATCACAATACATCGTTACCCTCTCGGTCGGATGCTCGGTGCAGGTGATCGTCTAAACATCAAATATACATTTTGAAACATGAATTTTATTGTTTTCCAAACTATGCGCCGAAGTTAACATTATAAACACCTGGTGATGTCAGTCAATTTTAGGCAAACACTTTTGTGTTTTTTCCGCATTGATCGGCTCACCTTGCTGGGGCAAGTTTTAACAAATACACACCCTGCAGTTAAACCAAGTTATTCTCAAGTGATATAAACCAAGTTATTCTCAAGTGATTTAAACCAAGTTATTCAAAGGTGATATATGCCTAAACCAAGTTATTCCAAACCGGGATTCATCCTTCCATCCAAGTTATCTCATGTGCTGATTAAGCGTTAATCAGATTCAAAGTAACACCTTACCTTAGGCCTAAAGTTATGTGTTGGTCCAATATGTTCATGTTGAGCCCTGGAAGTTCCCCACACATGGAAATTCTTGTAACACTCGTTGCAGTAGCTTACTTTGCAGTCCAGGCAGCTTTTGGTTGCGTCTAGTGGAGGTTTGACCTTACACAGTCCGCACGGGATACTTGCAGCCTTCTTGGCGGCTAGCTTGAACCTACGACGGGAACGAAAACAACGTGAAGTTGACATTGAAGATCAAGTTTCCGCGTCTTCCGTAAAAAAAAAACCGTTGCACCCCGCCTTCACCTTAGTTTATGAAAAACACATAGTTAAGGCATGGAGGAAGCTCCATAGTTAAGGCAAGATGATGTATCTCAAGTTTGGGCATACTTCCAGGCGAATTGACAAAACAAGTTTCGAGTTTGTTCATACAGTAATGAGAGGCTGGTTGGTAAGAATGTCTTCTTGAGTGGTCACAATTTGCGTGGACGACAAAACGACACAAGCATAAAAATCTATGCAAAAACTGTTGCCACGTCCAGCAGAAAAATTGAAACACCATTCACTTCAATAAAGTTATTTCAATTAATACAACTTCTTAGTCCATCTAAAATAGTACCATCTGAACCAACTTCAATTTTTTCGCATTATAATTTGACGAAGAGATGAAATCCTGTCCGCGGCATTTAAGCATTCTTTTCAGATCAATCTTTCTCGACATTACCTAAAGCTTGGACGTCGACCGTGTCCTTGGTACATCTTTAAGAACGAGGCCAGAAGACATTCTACGCCTCAAACACTTTCGAAGTTGACCTTAGATAAATTCATGCCAGCAATTTAATCTGCATAATCCCAGTATACTGTGATCTAGGTACGCACAGAAGACGAACAGCTCATGTGGGAAATACACGCAGCTCCCCCGTGCCGCTTCGATCAAAAACAAGTTTGACAGCTTTGTGGTAATCTCGTTCTGTTTTTATATATATATATTTTAGTTTTTAGTTGTTATTGGTATTGACGCCGAAATTTGATCTTTGATTTGTTGATTGATCAAACCTTAAACAATTTGTGAATAGATAGAGATCTGAAGAAGAGTACCTGTAAATGATATTAACTACAGGTTGTTGACCTACGATATAACCATGGAGGTAGAAATAAACCTCCATGATATAACCTACGATATAACCTTCGATAAACAACTTGTTCAATTGGATCGTATCCAGATGATGCTTGATTCCTAGGAGACGTGACTCAAGCATCAATACCGTCTTCAGAGTCATATGGTTTCATTCTTTTCATAAACATCTTGAGCGATGACATTTCAAATCGTGAAAGTACAAAGTAGGCCGACTACAATTTTAGCTAATGCAATTTTTTAATGAATATTTTATACTATTTGTACTTTTTAGTCAAGTAGCATAACTAATGCAATATGTTGTTGTCATTGTTGTCGTTGTTGTTGCAACTCTGCAGTTTGTTTGATGTCATATTATCCTTTAAAATCATACACATAATGAAGCAATTGAAAGAAGTCGTTAATGTCACAAGTTATATGGCAGTTTTTTTGAGTTGTATTTTGATGAAAAACACTTTGTTGAAACATGGAGCAAGGACCAGAAGTATGTTTGTAAACAGAAAGTATCATACCTGTCAACAATGACCTCCAAGGCAAAGTTTCGGTAAAGTCCATTCAAACCCTTCTCACCCAGCTCCACGTTTTCTCGGCACGTTGGGCAGAAGAATTTTGTAGCATGGACACACGCTAATTTTCCCTTCGATGACGTAGTTCCGGTCCCTCTTGGGCTATTTGCAGGTGATTCCGTCTGCCTTGATGGCGTTCGACCCGGTATGCCGGCCGCGGAGGGCGCCCCGCTGACTGTCGCCCTCCTCCGGAAGGACGACCGTGAGTTGCTCCGAGACAGGGGCCGAGAAGGTGTCACCGGAAGTGACGCCACAGAGTTCGTTGGACTGGTTGCATTGTTAAGGCTCTCAGAAGAGCTATGCTCTTGTCTGTCATCAGGTGTTGCTAGGGAGAGCACCTGCTCTTTAGCGCATCTGTGGCAGACGTTATGTTGACATGGCAACGACAACGGCGTTGTGAAGTAGTCCTGGCAAATTGGACAGATGAGTTCACGTTCTAGGCCAGACGTCTCCATGGTTACTGTTGACAAACACATTTATAATGAGCTGGTGATTCGGTCTCTTGATTATCAGTCTGTAAAATTATGGCTACTTATACAGCTGAGATGTAACCTACTCAGTTCATAACAGAGACTTAACAAAATTATTGTAAAGAACAAAAATAGACATGACATTGCACCGTTTCTTCCAAACTGACGTTAAGATTCACATTTGTCTTGGTTGTGTTGTAAATTCCCATCCTTTCCCATTGCCCTGTGTACCCCAAAAAACACCCCATCTCGTGACCGGCATTTTCTGGTGGCTAGACAGTAGCCCGACTGCGATTATGCAAAACCTATGGGTATAACCAGGAAGCTTCCATGTATTTTTAGACCAAGTATCCCGTCTGTCTTTTAGCCGTCTCGGCTTGTGGCATGTCAAGTCTCTATCCGGCCAAAACCCATAGACATTATACCGATCATGACGTAGTCTGTTTAGAACAGAAGCTATGGATCCGCATGTTCTTCACGCTGATAGACTTGACCTTTCAATATCGGTTTATACCTTCACTTTAAAGAGTTTAACATCGAAAGTTTTGCCTACACACCTGCTATGATTTATACCTGATTACAAACACATATGTTTCGGTAATTGAACGTTAACTTTCCACATTCATTTTCACAGTTGGTGAATCAACAGGGGTTGCATAAAGCTTAATTACAAAAACACATTTCAACAATCAGTTGGAATGCCTCAATACATGGCGTTAATGTGTATAATATAAATAATTAGTGTATAAAATTATTAAGGAAGTTTAATACTTCATAGAAATTCAACTGGTCAATCTCTTTGTAGAACAATGATTGGGTCGTTCTTAATATGTTGAAACTGATCATCACATTTTGTATACAACCTTGATTTTGTCCATTCTTAAGCTCCTTCGAGGAAAGCGCACGTTATTGTATGGAAGTTTATTAACTGCCTCGTCAGTGTAAAAATATATTTAAACAAATTAATGAAATAACAAAAAAATTGCTCGAACAAAAACATTGTTCAGCATACGTTGCCTGAATTTTAAAAAAAACATGGCGCTCTTGGCATTACCCATGAAGCTGATTTGTATTATGATAATGAGCCGCCATCTTTGATCACAAGGACAAAATAATATTGTACTTTTAACGGTTGATTTGACCTGCAGACAAACAATGCGTATTGTGGCTATTATTATGTCAACATACTTGTGCCATTAAATATGAGGTCCTAACAATGTATGCTACTGGTAAGCTCACTGACTGTAAATCAAGATATAAAACATAAGCATGATTGCTGCACTGGTGGAATACAATAGGTCAAGGTTCGAGTTCAACACAAACATGTGAACAATGAAAACAGGAAATATTGTCTGATGCACCATAAGACGGATCATGAAAAATGCTTTTAAACGATTTTTTCCTATACGACGGCAAACGCTCATATGCTTAACTCAAGTTTAGTCCCATCTGTTGAGTGAGAAAAAACGTCATGGAGTATTCAACTAATTTAAGCCATTCGCGAATTAACTGATGTTGAATAATTACATGACTAAATTAGTTGAATATCTAATCAGTTAATTAAACGTTGTCATTTTTACTCATGAAGTGTTCATTTGCATTTTTAACCAACAACTTTAAATTTAATGTTGTTTCACAAACATGAAGTGAGTACTGTCAGCTTAGTGCAACCATGGCTCTCCATCGCCTATGTTCGCGCCTGCTTGCCCCACTGCCCAGCACCACATGCTGCCTTATTGCCAGGGACATGATGTAGGCCCTACACCACACAGAACATAATTTATAAATTTCATTAGGATTAATTTACATAGAATCCCGTTGCGTGCTTGTTGAGAGAGTGAGTAGCGACTCAACATCTGACCTGCTAAATTAACGGTGGCCAATACCCCGAATAACTGACACGATGGGAGGTTTTGCTGAGCGCTGCCATTCCACAGAGCCGAACGGTAACAGACCCACCATCGTAAACATTGAACTTACTGTTTTCAGAGAATCGGGTAAATATCGGCACGTTCATTTGTTTGCTGTTATGACATGCCTACAGCTTGCAAGGGGGAATTCCGTATATTTTGGAATACATGCATTTATGTATTTACTTGACACACACACACACGCGCACCCACCTTTTGTTCGCAGATGAAAATAATACGATATTAAGGCATATTCTAATTATCTGAGTGTCTGCGACAACATCATAATTATGCAGACATTTTGCAATAAGAACATAACCGTACTTTTGTCTGCATTACACGACACATCATTTTAGACAATCATATAGGCCTACATCCCAAAGTACAGCAATCTATCAACCACCCACATGATAACAAAATGACTCTATTTCAAAATGCATTTTGATAAAAGCGGGTAATAGATTATCATGAAGACAGGTATATAGTTAAACAATTCATAATTGTTTCCTATGACTAATGAGTGGTTGACGTATAACGCCGTTGTGTATTTTATTAAAAGAACAAAGAAATTCCCATACAGACATAATACAGTTCTATTCAATTGAATTCAATTTAATTGAGTACTATTCTGAAAGAAAAGGTACACATTTCATAAGTCATTACTTTTGAACCGATTTTAAAACCATCGTTACAAATACGACACCCTTTCGTTTTCAAAACTTCTGTTTCATCTAACGCATCATCTTAAAGACTATGGTAAACATTATGAAAGCACGGAGAGTTCGTTTGCCCAGCGACACAGACTTCATTTGCCCTAGGACAGAGACAGAAGTGTAAAGAAAAGCACATTCTACTTTTTATGAAAGAAAAATGCAAATCTAATAAGCGGCATGCAAACAATAATGTCGCAGGAACAATAATGCCAAGGGATACACTGTCGTCTGATCCATTCACTAGGCAGAATACAAGACTGCATGATGTGGTTCATGGAATAACTATGAAATAATGGTTGTCTGTGAACAGGGGGCTCTCAGAAGGAAGTGCAGCTCAGCATCCATCTCTCTCAGTCTCACAGTAAAATAATACTGCTGCAGCCATTGATTAGTGTGCTACGGATTCAGCTGTTACATGAACTATACACGGCATCATTTTGTAAAACGTGTTTATGTTGGAAAACGTTTTCAAGCGCAATAATGTAAAGTCAGTGTTTATTTCATTCAATGATAAAACTGGGTACCGTTTTAATTTTAAAATAAAATACAAATAAAAGCTAAAGTTGGTTTGGCTGTCACGTAATTGCACATACACAATGTACATCATAAAAGTGTGATGTATCCAAAAAAGACGATGGTGACAATTTCCCAGATTACTTTACTAAGCGACAGCTGCCATTGTGTCACATACAAACCACAAGACCCTCCGAATGAACGTATAGTGCGCCTTTAAACCCATGCGACAGTAATTTGCATACAGCTGATATACGTTATGTATACTTGAACCCCATATATAGCGGCACCATATATTTGGCTCCCGTCTGTGTTTAACAATGGCAAGTTAATTGATTAATTTATTAATTTATTAATTTAAATGATAATTTGTAGACGGTTGAAAATACGACATGTTTTAAAAGCTGATTATTTTCATGGGATTGATACTTGACCATCACTGCAAAAATTGTTGTTCACGAACACACGACGTAATGACTGTTTGAATTGTTCTATCTCAGAACATTATTTTCAACACATGATACTCACGAAATTTCAAACATAAAATGCATGTACCCAAACAACTGGCTATGACTCGAAACACTAACTCTAATATGAACTCCTTTTAATTGCAAATTCAGTCAATATAGGTTCGGGACTCTCAGGATGCACTATAGATGACAAGAAGGAAATTGCATGGAGATGAAGGAAAGAAGGCTGCTCTTACAGATAAACAGATCGCTAGATGATGGGATAGAGTGCACCATGCACTGAATTCCAAAAGAGATAATAAAGGGCATTCGGTATAAAGCTCTACTGCGTGTCCTTACAGTAGACATTGCCTGAGGGTTGATATGATGTTACTTCGTTCAGGTTTCATTATTATACACACATAAGCTATCCTACACATTTGACTTTGTTGAGATTTGTTAACATTTATTTTTGTAAAATTCACGTTTTTGAAACTAAAGCCCTGGTTTAAAGATATAAAAATCAAAACAGCTTCTCTGAAAACAAAACATATTTAATACACAATTGTAATATTAAAATGTTTGTCGATGTTCATATTTCGTTTACTCACTTATACTTTCGCAGTAATGTGCATGAATATTATTTTTCCCTTGAAAACTTTATAATACCAAATTAAAAGAGAGAATGATTGAAAACTATCGATCAATTTGCGACTAAAGATGAATTGGTTTTAACATGTCACAGAGAATGTATTACCAATAAGATAATTTTCATGGTTGGCTTTTAAAACAGCTTCGAAGCGGGTCCCAATGGTTCCCACTGACAACATCTCGACATATCAACTCACAAAGAAGATTTAATGTGATAACTGTACCAAACAACGCCAGACTACTGAATAGGTTAGCATGAAACGACCTATCTGTACATGAAGCAGTTTCTAGGTTATATCCCGATGTAGAACATGAACAGAAGTGTTTGTCGATTTTAGGTGAAAGCATGGCGCCAAAATATTGATTTGAAAACTACGCTTTTCATATCTGCGGAGATTGTGTACGACTAATGCTCACTGACATCAATTAAAATGCTCAACTGACGCGACGGGGGTTGTTACCATAGAAAGAATCCAATCAAATTGGCAGATTTTCAGTCAAAATCAAGATCATTTACAATTACGTATTTGCATAACTCCAAGTTACATTGGTGAGTGACACTTACCCTTGACATGGCCGATTCCAACAGAATATCGGTCTGTAGTTTTGACAGGTTCCTATCGTGAATGGGTATGTTTTACCGCTGTAGTTGCAGTCAACACAGCTGCTGCAAAAAGTCCTGTACTATATACATGTACGTTGCTGCAGGCACGTGCGTATGAATAAAAACACGACTGTTAACCACTGCAGCGGAGTATAAGAATAATCATTGGCCAAGGACGTTCAGTATAAATAGAAGAATTGTATTGCAACAAGCAGTTGGTGTCAATTTTTTAGGAAATTTGATTATGATCGACATTTACCACGCTTTATCATTAAAATGTGGAATTGCATGGATTTAATTGATTTTCAAAATCGTGTCATTAGTTAAGTCGTTTTATGATTTTGCATCTTCGGGGTCTTGCAAAGAGTTCCACAGCGCGACTTTTTTTTGTAAAGCAGACGCATAAGACGTCACTCTGAGAGGGTGAATGTGTAGAGGGCTCTACATCGGTGTGACAAACTGAAACTATACCCCTCCGTTTTGTATCTCTTTGGTACAATAATGTTTCGTATCACAAGAAGGTTTCTTTTATGAAACCATAATCTTTTATAGTAAATTTTACTAGAGGAACCACACAACACTACGACCTTAATCTTATGGAATTGGTGTAGCGATGCGTCAACCTTTCATCTAATAGTTTATTTCCTCCTTCCATTGATGAAAGACTTCCTCAATGAGGTTCTGTGGTGATGTGTGATTAAAGGGACGGGAAATGATTCAAAATAGCTTGGCTTACAATCTTAAATAGTTCCATCCAATGAACCTCTTGTTTTAACGGATCTACACACATCATTAGTTGTAATTAACTAATTATGCTATGGAGAAAACTATTCTTACAAAACTTATGTCTTATTTTTTAAGATCTGAGATGAAGAATCGTCAAACATGTAAAATTGCAGAGACATTAAACCGTTAATTTTTAGTTTGCTTCTAATGCTGTACCGATATATTACAAGTTGCAAAATCCCATCCCTGTGTTATGAGGCCTATCGATCAATACAAAAACTATCATCATTCTGGAGGTCAGGCTGGCCAAGGCTGATTTTATGCGAGAATTAAGACAGAAATAAAGATGAGGGGAAGGTTTAACAACAGGTGGAAAACAGTCCACTTATTATTGAAAGAAAGGTATAACTATAGGAAAGAACCTCACGATGATTAGTAAGGCATATATCATTGATAACAAAGTAACCGCTAAAGAGACAGGGTTGAGTTACGGGGGGCAATGATACAAATAATGACTAGGGGTTCAAGTTATTTGCTGAAGGAGGTAGGTCAAAAAGGAACACAGAACGTATGGAGGATGGAGGATGCAAGCTAATTATTCAATATTGACTGAAAAGGGGTGGATGGGAGCAACCTAGACCCCGTGATCTGTCAGTGATACGTCAACCAATTAAAAACTTCCTCTCACATCATTCCTGGCGTGTTGAGAGATTCTTTTCAGAAGTTTCAGTTGAAACAAAGAAAAGATAAAGATAAAGATACTCATCCTTGAAGGACGATTCCGCAAGTTTCATCCTTAACCCTTTTTCAGAAAGGCTGTACAAAACTGATCACAATTACACTGTATGTAGGCCTATATAGTGTTTCTTGTAAACATTATAAATCAGAACCACACGTTTAAACGTATGAGTGGCCCAGTGTGTCTTTTCTTTATGGTACACTAGATTGGTGTACGTTCTTAAAGACCCACAACTACAGTTTCCTTGTATGCCATCTGTTAATATAAAAACTACATTGAGCGTTGATTGAAAGGTTTCAAAGCATAGATGCATTAATGAGCATCATTTGTAATAATTCATATGGTAGTTATCGTGGTATTTGAAAGAAACTGCTGAATGCAGCCTGCCGGTTGAATTACAAAACAGTTAATATTATAAAACTATAAAGAATGCATATAACAGATACAAAATTGAGTTGACATTTACAACCAAGTGAAAAGGGAATCTAAAAAAAGAACCAGTAACTGAAAAACAGGATCATACAAGGCATACAATATAAACTTTGTTTCCCAACAAAAAGCTACCTATCTAAGGAACATGAAAACCCACAATAAAAAATATTAAAAACAAACAACACAAAATACAAAAAGATAACTACAATAAATTACAAGGATGATGTGAGTTAACTGGTGGGCAATATTTTCTGTGTATGTCCAAACCATACAACCAGACAATGATGTAATCACCCTGGTATGTTCATATATAGCAAAGTATTGTAGCGCCTACTATAACGAGCCACTGAAAACTAAAATAAACAATAATTGATATAATCTAAAAAAGCAGGGCATACAAACAGAAACATACAACCATTCAATATTGGACGTTGTACCTCTTTGCATGACTACTGGATAATCAATAAAGTATTGCAAGTTGGTTATAAACGTTGGGAACGCTAGACGGTATCTTAGTTTGGAGTGTTGGAAACACATCAGCCAGACACAGTACAAGGGCACTTAAACATTTACAATTCGTGTGATATCGCTTGGTTCTCAATGACAGCATGAGAAACGTCTAGTTCATATTATGATAAATAAATGCAGCACTCTTTGTAACGACGTCGTTGTAGACTAGAGAAGTTGTCAAACAGTTCATGGACATCCTCTGTAGGTTGGCCTAAACAGATTCAATTGTTTTAAATTACACTTTGATTTCAAATGTAAAAATCATAATGTGCGGACTATTTTATGATTATTTATATTTTTTACCAAAATGATATAATTAGCTTTAACATGATCTGAAAGTTATACAACTATTCAAATACATGGGCGAAACCGTGTGAGCTAAACAAACTCAAGTATCTCACGGACCTCGGAAATACAGAAATGATTGTCTTTAATCCAATTGTCCCAGAGTGTAAGCCATATACCAAGATGTATTTTTATGTAATGTTCCCTCAAGGCCACCATACAGTACTGAGGCTGACATTCACGTTGATCAACATTTATAGGCCTAGTGCACTAACTAATGACAAATTGATCCCACTGTTGTTTTCTACCTGAGCGAACAAACCATAGTCTGTGGAAGTTACTTGATAAAATCGTTCATTCACTACATGAAATGTACAAAGTACACATGTTTACTCGCTCGTATGTACAACTCCATTCAAGGTATTCACTTCTGTTAAAAAAAACATGAACGACAATTGCTTCTATTCATACAGCGAAGTTCAACATCCGAACGTTGTCAAAAAATGTAAAAGAAATTTGCGATAGCTTTTCCTTCCCACGTCCATCTGTTAAGAAAATTATTGTGCACAACATAATGACCTCAAACAAATGTGGAAGTGTCAACCTTTGACCCGTGTGCTTATAAATGCTTCCCATGACAGTTTTTACAAATGGAAGCATTTATACTAATTGCAGCTTTAAACAAGGCCAACGTGTCAGTCTTTGGAAAGGCAAAGAACAAACTCATCAAGATACATCATTCTGATGAGTCATTATCCGATTAAATAAACCAGGACTAATTTTTATATCCTAACCTTAATTTCAGATGGAATTATCGACTTGAGTGGCCTACGCCCTCTCCCGATCAAGATTGCTTCAGTTTTTGTTCGTTTGTTGGTTTATTGGGTTATTTGCTTCTTTGTTTCTTTGTTTGTTTCTTTCTTTCTTTCTTTCTTTCTTTGATTGTTTATAGTACCTGTTTCTATTTTAAGAGACTGTGAAGGGACTACAATTGAGCTATCAATTGATCTTGATTTGAACACGTATTCTTCTTGTCATTTCCACTAACCATAAAATCAAAATTGGATTTCTGGCAAGTGTACAGTTTGACCTTAATCACAAAAAGTGACGTGATTTTTTTCGAAAAAAACAAAACAAAAACTCAACAGGTCAATCGATGATTCATGCCGGAACAAAAGCAGAACTGGCTCATGAATCTGAGTGCAAAGGTCAGACAGAATACACCTGTATCGAGTGCTGGAACACTGCCATTTTACATGCGCACAATGGGAGATACACCAAAACAGGGTCAGACTATTTGCGATTCCATTCTCTTGGTAAAAACTAACATTAATAATCATGGTTCCACCGTGATGGCGATCCATACTTTTTTAGTATTTCAGACCAATTTCTTGTCTCAACCAGCTTGTATTATTATCTTATAATTTAGATTTTCACATTTTTGCAAAACAAATAGTCAAATTTAAGTTTCATAAAATATAAATTAAATTATTCCAAGATTATCACGTTCGTGCAACAGGTACGATGTCACTGATGTCCGTATGTGTTGTTAGCCTTGGACGCCATACCCATGGGAAACAAATTATAAAACAATGCTGACCAAGGATAGTACCAGGCTAACTGTTATTATCACTTGGTTCATTAACGAAGCAAGTGATCGTCACAGATTAACGATTTTGTGGAATGTGTAAACAATGTTTATTAAACAGAGTGGAATAATATACAACGTGAAACTTTATTTAAAAATTATTTTGTTTTACTAACCAACACTCTTTCTTCTCAAACTTATCCCTGTCCCTTTCCCTTTTTTCCCCTCCACAGAACCGTAGTGCAGTGAATCATAAAGAAAGGACAGAGTGAATTATCTTTTTTTTTCAGAAACGTGAGCACAGATTCTGCTGAAAATTACTCAATCAGGTCAGTTATGGTTTCCTGATAAGATCTTTAGATTAGATTTAAATTGAAAATGGCTACTATTATGAAAGATAAACACCCCATCCCCCATTGCACGAACAAATCCACCAACGATAAGTAAAAGACTATAAATAACAAATAATTATTGTTTGACCATTATATTATGTACATCAGCCACATACATGTACAAACAATTTTGCATGATACATGTATTTGTGCATTGTCCATGACATACATGTATTATGCGAAAGTTTCAATATTTTTTTTCGTTTTGAAACAGTTTCATCTATCAAACTTGCTCAGAGAACAAACATCCTTAAACATTCGTTCAGTGATTATGCTGTGTACTGTACAATTGGGGTTCTTTCTATGTAAGTTATAAATAAATATACTGGCCTATATTGTCACATATTCACTTAGTTTGTCCCTACCAGCATTTGTATGCGACGTCATACGAGATTGGGATATCTGACTACTGAGTGTTTTATTTACTCCATGTCTGATACTTAATCTCCAGACGCTGATGGTTTCTAGAAGACAAACAATCTGGCTATATTCACGCAGGGATATCAACAGTTATTTAATAGAACAGTTATTTAATACACAGCATCTCAGTAATCTTCATAAAGAGATTACAGTGTTAAAATAAAAATCCAAACTCTTATCTAACAAAAAACGCTTGGTTTAA
>JAUELU010000028.1:6142920-6160590 GCA_032357145.1 Evasterias troschelii | reverse complement strand
TATGCATTTTGCTAGAATGTTGCCTCAATCCTCCATCATCCTCTCCTGTGTCCTACCCAAAGTGTTTAGACTAAGATAGGATTGGAACGCCTGACCCTGTGAAAACCAATTGTTATTTCTGCCAACTGGCCCCAGTACACCCTCGCCCTTCTCAGAGCTGTGAATTGAGAAAGTTTCAACAACTTGCGATTATAAGCTAATTTAGTCCAAACAATTGCATATGAGCAGACAGGGTGCCAGACTAGACTGCATATGGACCAAAAATGGCATCCAGCAACCACATGAACAAAGAAAACTGGTCCCTCCATGTCACAACTGTCTCAATACACAGCTCTAGCCCTTCTGAATCCTTCACTTTGCCATTGGATATAAAGGGTATTAAGTTTCAACAAAAACAGAAGGATCTGCAGGCAGAGTGCCGAAACACTGAATGTTTTTACGGGCAATGTGCATGTACAATGAATTCTGCTATTGTACCACATGCAGAGGAAATTACATACAGTGGGATCCTCTGTAACCTGTGCATATCTAGCCTGCCCTCTGGATTCAAGAGTTGTCCCAAATGACTGTACAGCTCATTTACATCTCCCCACGAGTGAATTTAAACACCACTGACTTTTTATGGTAACATACATACAATACATTGGCCCAGTATGCAAAGTCCCCACCAAACAACAACAATCAAAACAATTAAATTTAAAAAACAAACATTTGTTTCAAGACTAATGCATCTAAAAAAGAAACTGCAATTTCAAGTTTCACGTGTAACTTTGTGTGTTGTCATTTTTTTCAGGTTTGTTTTTATCTTCTGTCTTTCAAATAAACAATTTTTTCAAGGTTTTATCATCTCTACATGTAGTTGTTAAAAACTGAAGGAACAAAAAGAAAATTTAAAATTTGTAATTTTTTGACAAAGTTTAATGTAAATACTTGCTTTGAAATATTAAGTTTTCCTGCAAATTTTATTTACAGTAGTTTGACCAACCAATTGCCATAGCCAAGGACTAGTATTTTCTACCATTACTAGGATAGGGATGTTACTAAATGAATGCAAGAGTTAAACTTGTTCCTAAACCAGAATTTTACAAGACAAAAAACATTCTTTTTATTTGATGAACCTTTAGAAGGGTTGAAACTAAAAAGCCAAAGAATGATTTAGCCAAAGGAGGTATTTACAACATGCTAGACTACAGGAGTTGTCCAATTGTAGAACACAGACCATATTCTAGTAAAACTTGACTCAGGCTTATGGTCCAGTGGGAATTTAGGGTCCTGCTATGCCCAGCATTCATTGTCAAGCATATTTAGCCAATGATTCACAACACTTTACAAAGTACCAGAGTGATGTGAGTGAATGCCTGAACATGGTGTGTATGCAACTTGCAAGCATTATGCGTCCCAATTATTAAGATGAAACCACTGGTAAAGAAAGGATTATACAAATGGCACGGAATGGATTGGATTTCATTAAAATCATTTTCGTTGTTCTGAAGAACTGTAATGGTCTTTATTTAAACACATTAGCATTGTGCACTACTCCATTCCATCACATTAGAGACCCTTAACCAACAGAAGACAATGTGAAAGCCACGCTTTGTGTACTTTTACTAAGACTGTCTGTTATTCTCATCCAAAGCCAACAGTAAAAAAACTCTTCTCTTCATTCTGTGTTAGTTTTCTTTAATCAGAATATAAAGCAACACATAAGCTGAGTTTTTAAGTTTATGCGAGACACATCATCACTAACGCAGAATACAAACAAAACATGGCACATTTGCAGATTAGTCATTGAGTCAGAAATCTTCATTCACTTCCATTTTGTCCATCCTCAACTCATATACCAATACTTTCTTGTATTATAAAATTATTCCTGTAAATGTTATTAATGATTTAGACTTTTTTAAGGCGAGACAAGCATTTACAAAAACAATAGTTTTCGTAAGACAGAGAAGGCACTGCACGCTAATAATCAAATCATTAACTATTGCCAATGCATTGTGTCTAGACAATATTGTACAATAAATATTTACCATAGAAATGTAATTTTTTTAAATGCAGATGTTTAAAATTAATTGTCTTTCCTGCACAGTTTACTGTGTACTAATGTTACATCAAAAAAGTCACTGTGGTTATGTGTAATAATTGTTGAGTTGTTCAATCAGGGTTTATGTCCCATGCCATTTGGCGGTAGATGGCTCATGAGAGAAGCAAAACCAGAGAAGTAAGTACAGTATACTGTAATAATCTCTGGTAAATTAAGGCATGTCATCAACAATCTACATGAAGCATGTGATTTTTCCCTTACGGCAAAAACTAAAATATAAAAAATTCCCCAAAGTCAATACAAACACCTCTTGAGTGTGAAGCTGAATCTCCTTTAAGCTTATTCCCTACAAGGTGAACCTCATTTAAGCTAGATCTCTTTAAGGTGAACCTTATTTAAGCTGAACTTCATTAAAGCTGAACCTCATTATAGCTTAACCTCATTTAAGCTAGATCCCTTTTAAGGTGAACCTTATTTCAGCTGAACCTCATTTAAGCTGAACCTCATTAAGCTAGATCCCTTTTAAGGTGATCCCTTTTAAGGTGAACCTTATTTAAGCTGAACCTCATTTAAGCTAGATCCCTTTTAAGGTGAACCTTATTTAAGCTGAACCTCATTTAAGCTGAACCTCATTAAGCTAGATCCCTTTTAAGGTGATCCCTTTTAAGGTGAACCTTATTTAAGCTGAACCTCATTAAAGCTGAACCTCATTAAAGCTGAACCTCATCTAAGCTAGATCTCTTTTAAGGTGAACTATTTAAGT
This sequence comes from Evasterias troschelii, assembly GCA_032357145.1. Taxonomy (NCBI): domain Eukaryota; kingdom Metazoa; phylum Echinodermata; class Asteroidea; order Forcipulatida; family Asteriidae; genus Evasterias; species Evasterias troschelii. The sequence continues at coordinate 6,157,783 of JAUELU010000028.1, read as the reverse complement.
CGAGCCTCAATTTAGCCGAACAACATTTAAGCTCAGCTATGGACTTCATTACTTAGAAATAATCAATTGTGTCATAAATCCCACTGCCAAGAAGCTTTAAATTGAACTTTAGGGACAGCAGTGTGAACATGCAATATGTACCAAGATCACTGTTGAAAAATTCATTTCCCAAGCTCACTTTGCTTTTAAATAACCTACTGAATTGAACACACCCTGTACATTCACAGTGCATGTACATTACATCAGTATGTGAAATGCAATGGAGGAACAACTCTTCAGCAATGATGGAGAGAGAAAATTCACTGAAGACGTTGAGCAGTGATCCCATCAAGTCTTTCACTGTCTAGATGAAGACAGTGCTCGTACTGCATCCCCTTGAGGGCATAGCTGACCGCTGAATGAACTCATTCATGACTAGTAGACTACCGACTTGTTATGAATTATTCATGAAGGAGTCCACTGCAGCAATAACATCCAGGACAAGCATGAGTGTAGGTTTTAGGTTTCCCAGCCTTTTTATGTTTTGGGTTTTTGTAAATTATTTTGTCTTTAGTCATATTGCAGCATTGAGTGTTGAGTTGTAATGACTTTATTTGATTTGATAGTCATAAATGTGTTTTGTTTGATAGACAAAAAATAATAGGAGAATGTTTTGGGTACGCATTGAGCATCATGATCAATTCCTAAATATTTGAATGCATATTATCTTAACAGGAAAATGTTTCAATAACTTCCAAGGAAATGTTGCGTACCTACTGTACACATCACATTTCCTCTAACAAGTTGCAATTAACTGCATTTCTATTTTCCCAAGTCATAATCTAGTGTAAAATAAACCTTTTATGGAGGCATTCAGAGGGCTTTGGGGGATACATTTCATCATGTGGCTTACTATACAGTCCAGATTTCAGTGTACAAAAATTATGCTAAATTATAAAAATCAGAATTTTGGAACGAGCCTTCATTGCAGTGAATAAATCTTGATTGCTCTTTAAGTTTAAAACTTGTTCAGAAAACACTTATTTGAATTATTTTCCCAAAGCAAAGTGGGTTTCGCTGTAAAAGATCCTGTTTCTTTAAGTCTAAGGCACTTAGTAGGAATAGTTCACTGATAACCTGCTAAACCTAACCTTCCTCAATTTATCAAAATGAAACAGGATGACTGTTAAGTTGATGGTCTAGCCTCATGCCAAGCATGTTCGTTTAGTTGCCTATAATGTAGAACAAAGTTCATCCAAGTGGGGTAAAACCCTTATTTTGGGATTGTTATTTTAATACATGTAAGTGAATAATGTCTTTCTTGTATTTGCAAGGCATTTATAAAGGCATCCAAGAAAAGATAAGGGCAACAGAGGCAACGGCCTTGCCTTTATGGCAGCTCTACAATTTTAGGTCTGAAACTAGCCAATTGATAAGGCTTAATTCGGAGGTACATGCATGAGAGCTAAATGTTATACCACCTAAAGTAAGTTGTGATGACCAATAGAGACAATCTATTTAATGCCAGGACTGACACCTCATTAACACCTCACAGGATATTGATTTAATTATCTAATGCTTTATCAGAACCCACCTGGAGCTGTGGCAGAAGGAAACAAAAGCACTTCCCACTGTAACATTCTTTCTGACTGGGAAAGCCCCACAAAACTGTTTGCACATGAACAGCATTTCTTATAATATAAAAAACATTAAATCACTGTTTCCTGTCGGCCAATTTTTCATAATCATTTGGTTGAATTTCATTATTGCCGGCCAATTTGTTAGTAGATTTGTTGTTGTTGCAGAGCTTTTAAAATGTAGGTGCAGTTATATGTAGCATTTTGTTGAAGTTATACAAATTTATAGGCTGGTAGGATTAGTATGAAATGAGAGAGTTGGAGGGGGGGGATGGGGGTCAAATACCACGACTTGTTACTTTTGTAAGTTTGCAGTTCAGCACGATTCCAAATCTCTACAATAAAAAGTCAGGCTGTAGATTCAGGGAGGATGGAAAACTGTTCTACAGTTTTTCTTCTGTATTCATTCCTTTTCTCTTTTTAATTTCTTGGGGAATGAAGTTGTTCATGTAAGGAACAAGGAAATCAACATTTTTATCCTGTTTTGCTAACAAAGGGTTAGACAGCAAAGTCAATTGAATAAGTTACATAAGCAGGGTGACCTTTAATCCAAAAAAATTTGGAAAATTTGGTTAACAAAAAGTGTGACCTTTATAACATTTTATTGTACAGTTTTCCAAATTGCCTAAATAACTGATGTAATTAACTATTTAAGCTATGGAAAACTGTAAATGAACATGCTTCATTGCAGAATGAAGTTTAAAAGTGCGTGCCATTGCAAATAATAACACATAAGGCATACTTGGGTGTGTGAATTGGATCACACGATCCTCCAAATAAATGTGACTATTTTCTTGTTAACTTGTTTTTTAAGTCAGCCAACACCCCAACTTTTACATTCTAAAAAAGGGGCGTGGCACCAAATGTTTGATTTACTACTTTGTTGTTAAAATATGGAAACACCTACAAACAAAATAGTGTATTTTCCTTTAACAAATTCTTTCAGCAAAACTTAACAAATCAATCCTCTCGAAAATTAACATCATTCCATCATGATGCAACTTTGAAATAAACATTCTATGATAATTAATTTTTAAGATTTGAAGATTGAAACAAATGTTTTTTTGTCACCATCAACTCAACAATCAAGTCTACAAACTAAAAAAGCTGCTTTTATTCATTGAGTTTTTGCCTTTGTTGCTCAACGTCATTAGTACAAATAATACAATGTAAACTAAAAAACAAATCAAAGGTGTTTTTTGTATTAGATTTTACAAGATATGAAAAAGGAACAGGTGACAAGACTCCAGCCCAGTATATATACATTTTTATTTTCATGCAAACTTCTAAGAACAATTGATTTAAATAAAGTGAGCAGCCAGCCGAGTTTTCCATTTCATGAAATTGAAGATACTTTGTTAGATAGTCTTTTATTGAGAAAACAAGGTGGTAATAAATTTGTACATAACACAATTTCATTTTCCCAGATACACTGAGCTGAGGAGACATTGATTATTAACCGACTTGATATTTCTGCAGTTACTGAAATAACGTTGGACATGTATACGTAATGATGAGGGTATCATACACAATGTAATGCTAATCAGCAGCACCTGGCTGTACCATGTACCAGGCTAGCTAGCTAGCTCTCAGTCATGTCGATGCACCACATGCCACCACCAGACTGCATGCAAACACGGCAGTCACACACGACCGCACAACACTTAAGACACATTCTCAATGTTCCCACTCTTCCTAAAATCGAAAATTGTCCCTTGTTCTCAAAAGACTTATAAATTAATTAAGTAGTAAGCTTTAGAACTGATTGAATATTGCTGTTTGTTATCAACCTAAAATAAGCAAAGCACCCATGATTTCGCAATCACGATCACCAAAGTCTGCAGTGCACACATATGGAAAACAGATGAATGAAAGGGAATGAACCAAAACAAAATGGCCGAACACCGGGTAAGCCCGATTGCTCGTTTTGAAACAAATATGATTTTAAGAAAATGAGGAACAATTACGTTAAAAGGGGGGTACGGTCAAATAGATTATTATGTTAGAAGTAAAAAGATACGTTTGTTGTGTCCGATAATGTTGTAGCGAAATCTGCTGCTGCTGTGGCACACCAATTGGTTTGTTGGGCTTGTTGTGAGAAGGATAGCTCATCGCAACGTGAACTTAGACACGGTAGTCCTGTAAAAGGACTCGCCGTTTTCGCCTTTTCTTGGCGTTATCCCCTGTTAAATAAAAAAATATTACACCGATAGAATAAATAATACATTATTTCTTACCACAAATGTCAAGGAGTTCATGAAAGGCTTGTATTTGGGAAGGATGTCGTGTGATTTAAACAGAAAATACACATGTCGTACCTAAGCTTGCCTTAGCCGGCTAGGAGACGAAGACAAAAAGTTCGGGTAATTTCGTGTAGTATTCGGAAAATATACGTCATGGAAATTGCTCATTATGGACGATGGTGGCGCTATTTTACTGTCGTTGGTTAAAATTGAGGCTGCTTCGCTCGTCCCCCCCAGCGCCGAGCGAAGGTTGAGGCGGCAATCTCCAAGACCATAGGGCCTATAATATTTTTAGGTGTTCGGGCCTTCCGCCCGAACATCTCTTTGTTAGTAGAAATTATTATTATAAATCAAAAATACGAAAAAGCGTAACATATATTTTCCAATAAATTAATTTTTATTTTTTAATATAGTTTTAATCGGTGCTTAAATTTACAAATTGTTTGCACCAAACTTAGTGTAAAATTACAAAAAAATATTTAAATGTTTTGATTGCATAGCATAAACCTGACTGTTTGGCAAATATCATTGTTTATCTAATTATTTTGGGGTTTTTCCTGCCAAAGACAATTTTGGCCAAAGTGAATTTTACATGTCGCCCTCGCGCGGGGGACTTCAGAGAGCATTTTAATAATGTCACATGATAATTTCACGTGACTTATCAAAGTCTAGTCCACCTATTATTCTGTATATCAATTTAGTTAATATGAAGAAGAGAAACCAGACTACATGTTTCTTGATTGATTGTTTATTTTTTGTTTATGAGGGCCGGTATATTTGGCAATTGGTTAAGTGAATTCTGTAACAATTGGTTGCTTTTTGGTCACGCTGCTGGTTCCATTGTTTGTCTGGACTCTGTACCAAGCCCGTCCTTTCCCCATTCTGCCGTCCAAATTCCACTCACATTATGATTAGTGGTACTCAGTGAAATTGTCATTTGGTGAGATCAGAGATCTGGACATAGACTTTTGAGTTAGACAAGAAGGTTCTTGAATGAACCGTACTTCGTAGTTTGTGGTGTGCTTTTCGTCGTATGTGTGTGTGGGCAGGCAATTACAATCACATACATTTCGTGGGCAATCGGCTGTCATCCGACAGAAGTGTGTGGTTATTACGACATCACCGCAGAGGGCGAAACAAAGTGTACACTGACTTTGTCTGGTAAGTCAATTCTTAAATTTTGTTAGATTGTTTGTCCATTTGTCCATAATTTCACCATCGTCAGGTCGTAGAAACTTTTACGTAGTACAACTATTTTGAGTACTACTTGCTCTATGTTTTTACTATACAATTCAAATAGAAAATTAGAAGATTGTTACTCCTAGAACAGTATGAGGTTCATTCTGCTATCGTCTCGACGATAGCGGAATGAACCTCCTATTGTCTCGATGATAGCGGAATGAACTTCATAGTTCTAGGAGTAGAAGATTGTCATATCAATCATGCATAATATTTAATTAATAACAAATAATAAACATGTTACTGATTTTCTTCCTCCATTGTTGATTAAATGTATGGTGCAACATATACAGTTGGCAACTGTTGTTCGTTCTCGTTTTGAAAGAGGGAAGTTGTGATTTGTACACAGATGTTTTCTTAATATTTGGTAGATAGAAGATTATTATGACTGGTTGATTTGAATTAAACAATAAAGTGAGTTATTCATGAGAAATAATCCTCCTGGAGTCCTAGATGTCGACATTGTCCCAGACTGGCAACAACTGTCACATGACCAAGGCTCCATATAGTCACATGCAAAACAACAACTTACTATCACATTTTCTCATACTTATTAATATTGTACCAACCAACTCAATCACTTTTGTAAATTTCTCAAATCTAGTGTAGTGGACAAATCTGTGAAGAAAATGAAAGAAATCAAATTTTTTTTTTTTATATTTACAGGCAAGATTTGATCACCAGCTTCCATTTGGAGCCTGTCATTATGTCACTTGGTCTTTACTTTGAGGTTGACCCTTCACTGTGGGGACCACACCCTCATCCACTCCCTGATGTGGACGTAAACTGTACCCTATTGGGAGGAGTACCTTGGGTTTGGCATATATTCCATGAGTGTGTTGTGAATAATGTTCAGTATGCTGGATTCTTTCTGGGACTAGTTTCCATCCTATGCTGGCTGGTAGTGTTTCTGCCGTGAGTATTTTACCTTTTTGAATTAGATTTGAATTAGACTGCTTGCCTCTGTATGCCTGTTGGTTTGTAGGCCTGAAGTCTTCTCCTAAACTATGCAGAGATCATTAAAGAGAACACTTCACATGTATGAATGACATGGGCTGAGGAAAGACCACTCCATACAGGAGGCACATTGTCCATTGAAAAACCATGGCATATGATAGACCACAGGATTTATTGGCATGGTGACCTCCGTGACCTCTGTGGTAGCTCTCCTAGGCCTATGACCTCCAAGGTAGTGTAGAGTAGGCTGTGTGGTTCAATGGCCTTCGAAGCAACCATGGCCATCATAATACACATGTATATTAACTTTATAATTTCAATTGACCCATATGATGTTTCCTCAAACCTCACTAGACAAGCAAAGTTTAAAATCCTATTGACCCTGGACATGTGAAGTGTTTCACTCAAAGTTTGTATAATTGCATTCTTATTACTTAGTTACTCACTAAATACAAATAAAATTTTTACAATACAATAAAACTTTATTGTCCCTGCAAGGGAACATAAAAACATACAAATGTTTTTAAAATAGAAAGGACACGATTTAAATAATATATGTTTAATGTCTACAGTATAAAGTTATCTGCAAAGCCTACTTGTCCAGGTTAAAGCACTTTTGATTTGAATGAGTCACTTTTCAATCAACTGTTTCAGTTAATCAGTTACTATTGACAACATACCAACAATCTTATCCCTTGAAATTGTCAAACACAGCTGCTTGTTGCAACCAACTTTCCCACCAACTGTTCAGAAATATATCTGGGTCAATTAGTTGCATTATTTCTTCAGTTCATCTTGCTCAATTTGTCTCAAGTATAGAATTGATTTTCTCAGATATTGTCTTAGCCAAAGGTTTAAGTAAGGTCTGTCCAAAGTTGTAAAATAAAAAATAATTGTGTAAACTTACTCGGATACAACACAAATATTTACTGTACATTCAGCATTGGGTGTCCAAGTAGGATCCAATTGAGCCATATCATCTATTCTAACTGCGAAATAATTAATTTACATTGCTGATCATCTCTTACTGGATGTCCAGTCTAGTTGAGGGCATGTAGGTTTGCTCAGTGGTTTCTTCCCTGTGCCTTGCATGTGGATTGGGTTTTCACTCCCTATCTGGGTTTTCAGTCCCTACCCGACTGCATGGGTTTTCAGTCCCTACCTGAAGACTGCATGGGTCTTTTATCTTTTGGGTTTTCCTCCCATATTTCAAACTGAAATTTCTTCATTTTTCTCTCTACAAAAGTTGGTGTGATGTTTCCATTAGGATGATTGCCGAGATTCAGAGTCTGATTAAGATATTCTGGCTCATTTGGTAATTGTTTGATACAATGCTGTACTATACACCATAATTGTATTTAATTACATTGTGACTATTTCCTGTTTGGTCTTTCCTGCTGCAGACAATTCTACGATGCTTATAAGACTGGTCATATGGACGAGGCCATTTCACCAGCGTTCCTTTTCCTGTGGTTCTTAGGGGATGTAGCTAATCTTACTGGTAGTGTGCTCAGTAATCAACTTGGTACACAGGTAAAGTTTTCTGTTAATTCCATTCAAGGCTGCCATCATGTGGTCATATTCCCCATGCAATTAGCATAACCCTTTCCCTGCCAAAAACAACAAAATGGTTAAAGTTATTGTAGTTTGTTTAGCAGTCAACTCAAATCCCATACTCTGTTGCACTGTGCTGTATTTAGCAGGGTTCTACATGGCCTAGACATGTACATGGGTAATTCGCAGTGAGTCCCCAGCAAACTTCAATGTATATTGGTGCATTTAGCAGAGTAAATGCCCAGTTATAGTGTGGATTGTAGTGGGACGGCTCAGTGCGATGGGGCAAGCCCCTGCGGGGGTGCTTCTCATCCACCTTGGACTAGAGCAAATTTTTATGTCTAGTGCCGTTTGTTGAAGGAGGAAAATAAATAAATAACTGTCAATTGTCTCCATCTTATTCAATTTGATTTGTTGTTAATCACTAACTTCATTTTATTTCCTATGCAGATAGCTGTAGCATATTACTACATAGGAATGGATACTCTAGTCTTACTACAGTTTACTTACTATTACATTAAGAACAGAAGAAGGCGACAGCTCACAGAAGGTTTGCTTTCAAAGTGTAGTCCGTGATTGTTTTTGTTTAATTATTTTTTATTTTATATTGGTTTGTTAGTTTTGGGGAATTGAATGTTTTTTTGAAAGCTGTCACATTTTATTGATCAAAAAGTCCTTTCTAAGGGTTTTTCTTGAAAAAATAATTTCCAGAAAGTTAAAATTACCCAAGCGTCAACAAGTTCCAAATTCTAGTATTCAATGATTTTATCAGATAGTGTGGAAATAAAGGTCAATATTAAACAGCACGATATCACCAGTTGTTAATTGTTGACCTTGATTTCAACTGCATATCATAAGTGAGTATTGTTAATTATTAAATACATCCTTGACATAGATTTGAGGATTGTTAACAACGCTTTCTTGCTGATAATTGATGTATATCCATACCTTTTCAAAATGTGGAAAGACATTTTTGAGTCTATTGCACTTCGATATTTGTTTTTATCTAATAAATATTCATAATTATCCACAAACGAAAAGAACATTAAAATCATAACACTTCATTTATTAAATCAGGTCTTCAGAGAAGCTATGATAGTGTAGCTAAGCCACAAAGTAGTCAAGTTATATTCGGCATTGGTAGTCTACTCATATTGGGTGGCACCAGCTGGTTATCCTTATCACCATGGCAACAACAACCAACAATGCATGATGGGACCTGGAGGTCAGGGAGGTCACTCCTTGGACTTGAGACCACTACTATATGTCAAGTACCATTCTTAGGAACAGGTGCTTGTTTATTTTATGTGAGTATTAAGGTTTTGCTAAATTTGGCACGTTTCTAGCATGATCTTAAAAGCTGAAACATCTGACGCTACTACGGAGGGATTTTCATGTGATAAAAGTTTGTAGGACAATTGTGGTAACAGGAATGATAGCGCCCTCTAGCGATGACAATGATTTTTCTGTGACTTCATGTATTTGTGATTACACAACTGGAGCATCTTGGAACCAAGACTAAGTTTATGTATTGTTTTATTTTTTTTCAGAATGACAGGGAAATTATTGGTTATTCATGTGGATGTGTCTCCGCTGTTTTCTACTTAGCTTCCAGAATACCTCAACTTTATAAGAATGTGAGTTTCACAATAATTAGCCAAGGACAATTTTCAACAAGTTAAATGTTTTTTTTATTTTATTTATACCATGGTTTTTTTATGTCCGAGATTCGGGCAGAATTTCTGTATTATGATTTGCTGGGATTGTGTAACTTTAAAAAGTATGGTTTTACTTGTGAACCACAACGGAACTTTAAGAGGCCATGAGATAATTCTTTTTCTGTATCACAAACCTTTCATGTTTACATTTGATAAATAATGTTTGTGTTTTCTGTTTCTGCAGTACAAGCGTAAGTCTGTTGAAGGTGTAGCCATCATGATGTTTGTTCTGACAGTTTTAGGAAATATCTTCTACGGTCTCTCAATCATTATGGAAAATACAACTCCCATCTTCATCGTCAGACATTTTCCCTGGCTTGTGGGTAGCCTGGGAACGCTCACCTTCGATTGCATTGTATCCTTTGTCTGAAGTTAAGTTGGGTATCTCAGGCTGACAACATTATTGTGGCCAGGGTTGTTAATATATTGACTGACAGGTTCTTAGTTCAAGTTACGATCCAATTGGCTAAGCCATGTGCATTTGAAAACCCAGGGTAATGTGCATGTTTTAGAATGAATAATTTATACCAAAGAGTTATAAAAGTCTTGATTAATTTGTGCTAAACTTGTTTATGAAATACACTTTATGCAACTTTACACTAGCTCAGAATCAACTTTATTTTGTGAGCAACCACAACTCCGTTTACCACGCCATGTGCAGTATAGTCCCTTCTGTAAAGCACCTTTACTTTTACACATTTTACCATATCTCCTCATCCCTTCACTGTATCTGTTCAAAAAGCTAGTACTGTGATATATTGGGCTAGCTTTTTCCCACATACTGCTACACTTCAAAACTTTCTACCAGTATTCTGTTTTCCACCATCTTACAATCTACTGCAGTTCAAGAGAAATGGGAATAGATATCTTCTCACATTTACTTTCCTTGTGACCAGCACCTCCAACAACCTTAGGGCCTTGTCTTGGGTAATGTTCATAAAGTAGAACCTATTACATGTAAGATGTGGGTTACGGTAATATTTGTACTGAGAAATTCTTTGTTTTAATTCCATGGAAACAATCAGACACACATTTCCTTAATGAAAATCAATATAGATGCTTTTACAGTTTCGTTTGTATAAAAAGACTGACGTCATCAGTGAAGACGAAGCCAGAGGACTTCTTACTCCAAATGTCCGATCAGATGACGAAGGTTTCTACAGAACCTGAACGAAGATGACTGGAAGTTAACGAAACTGTCAAGGGGGGGGGGGGGGTGGTACCCTGCTGGAGATTCTGACAAAAAATTACAATGTAGCAACCAAGTTTATACTCCAGGTGGGACAATACATAACATCTGTAACACAGAATATGATAGTAGTTTGCATTCACTGCCTAAAAGTACTGTCCATTGTGCAAACAGTTAAGATCATCCCATGTTTTTATAAGTTGCTACTTATATTAAGATTTGAACAACAATTCTGAAGAAATTTCAGTCAATGTTTTTAAAAGATCACACCCTCGGACGATTATTGTTAAAATATAAAGATTTTAGTTTTATTTCTTAATTTGAAATACAAGAGTTTTGATTAATCTTGTTTTGTTTCTAGGATGACTTAAGTAACTGTCAAATTTGAAAATTTTACATTACAATCATCAGTAAAGTGAAAACGGTCTTCACTTATTGTATTATTCGGTAAATATATTTTAAATTGTTTGACCCTATAATAAAAAAGTTTTTCTTTGTGTTTAAAGTTAGAATTCAGGTGAGGTTGTAGGTAGTTAGGTAGTTATTTATTTTTATTGCAACATTTCAAAATGTGTTGAGCCTGGTTTTTAAATTGTGCCATTTATTTAGCATGTCAAAATTTAGTTTTAAGTGAATTTTAATTTCATGGAATTACGCATCTCTTAGCAGCATCTGTAATCTGTGAATAATTGTAAAACTTGCCAATACAGTTCCATCGTCTTGAAAAAAAAAATCCAATGCTGGTTATTTGAGGAAAGAAATCCTCTGCTGCCCAAAGCATCTTCCAATATCTAGCTGTTATAGATTGATTACTCATTGTCCTTTTAGATTGCACAATGATTAAATTTGTTAAGATTAACCAGTGGTGTACTGCCTCGTTTAAAGGTAATTCTAAATTATATATTTTCAAGTTAGCTTGTAGTTTTATTCTAAAATGGGCGACTACGTTTTCTCCAATTATTTAGGACATTTTGTCTATACATGTACATGAACTGCCTAGATTGTTAAACATTGTTAGAGCGGTAATAATTGGTTTCTAAAAAAATAGTGACATTTTTTATTGTTTTTGAGGTGTGTGTATTTTTATGTTATTCACTTACAATAACTTGAATAATTCGTCGTCAATGAAAAATAAAACCGACTGGTGATCATTTTTACAAGAAAATTGTTAAATTATTGTCCTTATTTGTCTTAAATTATTTGGGTGTGTCTTAAGGTCTAATGTACTATTATTGATACCTACTCCCACCTGTCCAAGTCTGAATTTATATATTTGATATAAACCAGAGAATATTTTCAGGGTTAGGGCTAAGCCAAGTACTCCATGTATGTCACAACAATGCAAATTGTAGTAAATAGTCCTCAGATAAGAATTTCTATAAAAGCGTACAATTGGGAACTAATTAAAGGTTCATTATGCTAACTGGCTCAGAATTTGTCTGAAGCCCTGGTCCAATAGCACATATTTTTATAATTCCTGATGGAGCCGAAGCTGAAGCTATGGTTTCAAAAGGCTCATAATGGCGAGTTTCCTTGACAAATTAGAAATCTGAAATGGGTATCGTAAAATAGTCTTTTGCATTCATTGAGTTCCTGACTTATAACCTCAACTTTATTTCATAGAGATGACATCTTGTTATTCACTCCATACAAATCCACATAACTACAAGGAGGCTGGAAGCAATAATAGTCTGGTCCATTTTTATTTAATGGTGTTGTAATCACATAAGTGTACAGGGAATCAATCTCACCAAGGGTTAAAGTTGATCAAGGAGTTTCTGGACATTCTTTGAGTATTGGTTTCTCTGGGGATGAGTCTCACCAACAAACTAAAAAATGAAACAAAATGAGGAATGTTAGAAACTCTAAAAGGGCCTGCAAGACAAGAAGGTGGCAGTTTTTTTTGTTTTTTTTTATCTTTGCACTGAGTATACAGGTCTCAAACGGCATCAGACCCTGACTGCAATATTCAACCATTATTGATGCTTGTTATTCATGCATCAAAGATGATCATTTAATATTTACCTTGTGTGTATGAAAGCATTGGTGGGGTGGGTTTAGAGCGGTTGGGCAGTAGATGTCATTCAATGCAAGCCACATTGAATCTGGTTCCAACCTGCTAAACGTCTCAAAGACATCCAATGCAGCTTGCTGTAAAACCTCAGGCTGTCTGGCATTCAGGTATGGCAGACAGGCAGAAGCCATCATAGCCAACTCTCTGCCTCCTAGTCCTGTTGTAGTACACAGAGGACCAAGGAGAGCAAGGACAGCCAGCTGTAGCTTACAAGAAGGGGTGTGTCTATAAGCTGGACCAGACTTCTCGCTATAAGAGCACAAAGTCAAGAAAGTTAGCAACAAATTACAGAGAAGATAATAATAACAATAGAATAACATGTACCAAATAATGCAAAGAAGTACTTATAGGAATATGACAATTAGTGGGAAATACCAGCTACAGATTAGAGAACAGGTGGTTCTTGACAAAACAGTGACCTTGTTCTGAGTTTCTAATGAGGAAAATTAATTAACTAATAATAATATTCTAATAATAATACTATAATAGTTAATATTTAGTACCAAAATTATTACTACAGCACTCTGTACCAACGACATCCCTTTTGCTAAAAAATACCCGGCTGTAAGACAAACAATCCACCACTTATGGAATCACTGCCTCATTGAACGCCAAACCGCACCAATAGTATAGTCAGTACACAAAAGTAAACAGAACATTTTTACATGTAAGCGAGTACATCAGTTGAATTTGACCTATCGTCTGAGATCCGGGTACTTGGCTTCTATTTTTAGCATTAGTGCAGAGTGCTATTAGAAGTATACACTGTACCTGATTTTGGCTTGTGTTGAAAGAAAGGACACCAGTTTAGACCACACATCCTTTATGATCCTCTTCTGGATAAAATCACCACTGGTATCCCCCATGGTAACTAGTGCCTCACATGCCTTGCAGGATACCAATTGCTCGGTATCCTTGAAACGTTGTACAAAGGCAGGCCAGAGCCTGTGTATTAGTGGCAGCAGTTCATCTGAATGGGACAAAGTAACATGTTTTAAACTTTATACACAGAAAAATGAAATTTGACATCAAACATTGTTTGATTACTAAAACGGCATCAAAGCCCTAAGACTTTGTTTTACTTTGCATCTGAAATGAAACTTTACATTGGGTGAATTTAGGAGCTTGGGCTTGTCACATTTTTTAAAAGAATTATTCCGTCTAATAGTTTGGTTTGGTGTAGTTTTCTACATAGAGCGGACAATACAAAAATCTAAAAACTTTCAATCAAATGTTCACTGTTCACTGTCGTAATTGCTCCCACAGAAATGTTTCTTGCATGGAACTAAATCACGAAATTGATAAACTGTATTACTACTGTCCTTTTACCTTTATAGTTTTGTAGAGCTATGATCCCATTTTGAATGATGTCAAGAACTTTAAGACGTAGCCGTGGGTCGCTGGAGGACAGGAAATGAAGACATCTTGAGAGAACCTTCAAAGAAAAAAAACAAACAAAACAGTCGGTAAAATAGATTCTGCAGAAGACTTTTTCATAAAATCAATGGAGTTAATAAAGAAGAATACATATAACTTTACCATGGGGCAGCTCAATAAGAGTCTTTTGAGTCTATTTTTGTTTACCTCTTTCACAGTCTTTATATGTAGGGGTAATTCCTTCTCCTTATCAACCTCATCCTCAATATCATCCACCTCCTCTCCGGGGCTATCCTCAACACTGCCCTCTATGTCCTCTTCTTGTACATCCCCATCTGCGAGGCGTTTTAGTCTGAGGTGTTCAAGGAAGAACTCTTTGATTGATTGATGAGTTACAGTTTGATTATCAAGTTGAGACTCCTCCACGGATTGCTCAGCACTTTGCTGCTTTTCTAATGTTGCATTTTTTGTCTAAATAGTCAAAACAAACGGAACAAAATATGAAAGAATGGTATATCTGCATCTATCCCTCAAAACCTAAAAATCATTTGAGATTAGTTTGTCCCTCTATTGACCTTGCAAGGGTCAGCTCTTGAATCATTTTTACATCACCTTGTTTACTCCTGAAGTATAAACCGATTGCTTCATTTTAGAAATCATTCTGAACAATTCTTATATGTATTGCCTCTGATCAGTGATTATAACTATACTCATAAACGTCACATTTTTATAGCGATGCAGGTCTGCCAAATGATACCTATGCGTAGTGCCATCCAGTGTAACTTGTGTGTGTGAGGGCAGGCATCCACATTCAAACCCGGGACCTATAACAAAAGGGACAATAGGTCCACGGTTGCTATCACAAAGGAAAGCATTGTGGTCCACGGTTGCTATCA
>JAUELU010000028.1:6104421-6114493 GCA_032357145.1 Evasterias troschelii | reverse complement strand
CCATAGTTATCATTAGAGCTCTGAGAATAACATTTATCATGATCAGTACTAGCCTGAAAACGTTCCATGCCTGGTCAGATTAATCCAATTGTATGTTGTGATATCTCAGTACGTTTTCCTCAGAGCTTCTAAGAAATGGACCAATTTAATGTATGATAAAGTGACCTTGTTAGTGATTAAGTGCAAATAATGACAGATTGGAATAGCTGCCCTGGTTGGATTGTGTCTTCCAGTATCAGGGAGTTAACTGAAATGCTGCCGTTTTCTTTCCAATTTATATCGTATTCTGCTTGTAAGTATTTTAGGAAAAACAATTTTGTTTTAAATGTATTTAATAAATAAATTAATCCTAGCTGTTTTCTTAATGAATACTGCCCTTGCCAATATACTCGGGCTGCCATAATTTTTTTACTTAGATGATTCTGTTCTTATTTAAAATAAATATAGTATTGCAATTAAATGAAGAAATTATGGACTGGGGTTGTATTTTGGTGTAATAAAATAGATTCTAATGCGCCTCTAAATACGACAACAGTAACTAATTAAGAAATAGTAGAGAACTAGCTTTTGAATCAAAGTGTGTATATTTATTTTCAAATTAATCACAAGCAATGATAACTGTTAATGTTCCAGTTATCTTGTTATACATGTTTTTATTTGTACTTAAATTATTACATACAATGTAACTTTATACAATGAATTTTTATGAATTTTTTATGGTTATGAATATTGTTAAACAGTGGATTTTTAGGTTTTTTTTGTACACTCGTCATAAAGTATTTTCGGTATTTTCACAATAAGAAAAAAATATTGCCTTTCAATTATGACAGCATTGAAATTTACCAAAAATACTTTTATAAATAAAAGATTTCAATTTTTCTAATAAAATTTAAAGCTTTAAGAAGTTTGTGTTTATTTTGACTTTTCCCACCACGTTGTGTGCCTGCTGTTTGACATGTAAATTAATCCACCGCTAACTTGCAAAGCGTGGGTGCGGTTAACTTCTTTTTCATCGATCATTATATTTTTATATAGACAATTATTATTAACAAAGATTGATATAAAAATAAGTTGGAGAGAGACCTTTTAAAAGGAGCGGCGAAACTCTGATTAATTGCAGACTTTCGGGAGGATGGAGGGTTACGCCTAGTCTGTGCTTTGATCCTAGCCCCAATTAGGGCCAATCCACTCTGTATCCTTGGCCCTAGTGCAATTGCAAACAAATTCTTGTGCCCCCTGATTTGTTTTTTTCCGCCCCGATCTGCATTATGAAAACTTACCGATTGAGTGCCAATAAAAATTCACACTCGCGACTCGAAAAGCAATCAATTTTTCCACAAAATCTGTGATGATTTTAAAACAAATTCCACCTGTCCGGCTATTTACAAGTATATTGGCTCTCAATCGGTAAGTTTTCATAATGCAGATCGGGGCGGAAAAAAACAAACCAGGGGGCACAAGAATTTGTTTGCAATTGCACTAGGGCCAAGGATACAGAGTGGATTGGCCCTAATTGGGGCTACTTTGATCCCAACTAGGTATTCCCATGAAATGCAACCAAAATGACGAAACTCTAAAAAGGTTTTCACTGATTTTTTGATGAAATTTTCACAAGTAAGTTGAATAGTGTATTAATTTAAAACTTTCAACAAGGATAGGAATTACATAGCTTGTGCCTAAAAACAACAAAACAACGATTGGACTATACTTTTTAATAGGCTGTGGTGGTTGATTGCGTGTGAGCGTATTATACAGCACGCCATTGGTTAAAAATTTTGTGACGTACGATTGCAACTACCTGTCTTGACTCCAGACGCCAACGTAATAAAGCTCAATACCTGCTATTAACAAGCACCTGATTATCTGCCTCTGACTCCGTGGCAAAAAAACACGATGGCAGGTGGAAAGAAACTGACGAAAGAAGAAGAGCTTTTACTTCAAGATTTCAGCAGAAATGTAACCACAAAGTCGTCAGCTTTGTTCTATGGCAATGCATTCATCGTGTCGGCTCTTCCAATATGTGAGTTTTTAAACCATAAACTATAAATATCCAGCAGTAATGTGTTGCCATATTTATAAAGGAATGTGTAATGTGTTTTGCATGTTTAACCAGTTTCGTGAGAGTTTTTTGAATTAACCCTTCCCTTTCAGTCAGTTTCAGCTTTCTTCACAAATTCAGGCTCTGTCCCATATTTTGATTGAACGTCTCGCAGTTGCACTTATTTTCAACTTAACTGCCACTTTCAGAGGGTAGTTCTACTAGTTGTGAAATAAAAAAGAGGGATTCTTTATTCTTAAATCTTAGACTTTCTTATTTCTTGTTATAATTAATTGAATTGAGAGTCATGAGAGTGTTGGACTTTCATATATAATTAAGTAATATAAGTTTAGTATGAAGTTCGTGGAGAGGATAGTGGAACAAACCTTAGTTATTAATATTTTTATTAGTTGTAACAAGTTGTAGTTTTTGTACTGTAAAACTAAAAGACTAAGCTTAGCCTTAACCCTCCTACTGTTCGCAACATTTTCAAGTGAGTTGAACAACCATTTGAAACCATTCAACTGCCAAAGTTGTGCAGGGTTCAAAATTAGCGGTCGCCCGGTCGCCAAATGCGAGTGAAAACAGCGGCGGGCGAGTCAAAACCCTTCCTTAACTAGCCCGCCGGGCGAGTCAAATAATTGTTCTTGTTGTTGTTCACAATAAATGAGGGTACGGTTGTAAAATCCCAAAGAAAAGTTGTTATTAAAGCTTTTACTTAGTTTAATAAGTCTGGATATTTGCTAGATTTAATGTGGCCGCGATTGCGAACAGAATTGCGATTATCATTTTGGTATACAAATGTTAAAACATTGTGCACTTACTGCCGAGTATCCACACAACACGTGCATCGGTCCCACACAGAATGTTCGGTCGCCCACGGTACATGCATAGCGCATACACAACACACAGTACATGCACAACACAGTACATGCACAACACAGTCGGTCCAAGCTAACCAACATTCCACACAATGTGATTGGTGATTGATGGCCGTTGATAATTACCATATTCTTAAGAGCTTGGCTAGACTTTAACGCAGTACACGTTCACGAACGGAGTAAAGAACTGCTGCACAGTGTGCCGCACGCATGCAGATTGTGCACAATACACAGCCTTGGATGAAGTCTAATCAAACATCGACAACTTTTGCCGATAGAGGGCGATGCAGGGCGAAGTTCATTGAATTATTTTTCAATGTGCGTTGTCGAACGATCGTTGTTTTACGCGAAGATTTTATTAGTTCAAAACAACCGATCTTCAAATCACGAATCCATGAAAATGGTTGATGAAGGAAAAGGTATGATTTAGGACAGAAATTAAGGGATAAAATCATCCCAACAAAACGCAATTTTGCAAACTTCACTTGCGTGCGTTTTTTTGTTTTTTTGACGATTCGAATTTGTGTGCGTCACGTCATTACATGCGGGCTAGTAAAAAAAAACTGCGGGCGATCCAAAACTTTGGCTGATTCGCCCGGCCGGCAAGTGAAAAAAAAAAGTTAAGGAAAACCCCTGTTGTGTATGGTGGAACAACTGTGCACTGTGTAGATGCATTCCCTCATGGTATCATATTGCAAGGCTGACATAGCTTATCTATCATTCAAAACCACAGTAGACATTACATTTCACGCATGCGCCCAAAACTGCAGTGCGGTAATCTTCACTAATGAAGCAGCACTTGAAAGGAAGAAGAAGTTCTTACACATCTACTAATCTCGTCATTTTTCTTTTGTGTTGATGCAGTGCACGGTTTACTTTGTGCTGCTTGCCTTTAAAATTTCAATTATTTGTGGCTTCCAAGGGTAATACTAAAAGTCTGAAATTCGTGTAAAGCCCCCCCAACCAATGTACTGTGCAAGTCTCATGCATTTGAACATGGTGTTCCTTCCCGTTATTTAAAGTGCACAAGTTTGTTTCCTTCACGTCACATGTCAAAGCAATTTATGTGGGACTAAAGTGGTCTCAAAAATGTTTGAATACCCGCGAGACTTGTACAGTCTATACCATGCCTTTTGTTAAAGGAATTAAAAAAGGGATGGCATATTTTGTACAATTGATGACTTTGTTCTTTGTTACGTTTTGTATTCCTGCTTTAATTTTTCTCTTTTTACACTTGTTTTACAGGGGTGTTCTGGCGTATGCACCAGATGGACTTGGTGCAGTCTGCGATTCTTTTTGGTATTATGACCATCATTAGTACTTGGCTTGTTGCCTTTGCTTACAGAAACGTCAAGTTTGTCCTGAAACACAAGTGAGTTTGCATAATATGATGTTGTTGTGATATAGTCATTCTTATGCAACTTCCTCTTATAGCTGTGAAGGATACATCTGTATGAAACATTAATTGATTAAATAACCCAAATGGCAGGCCTGCAATTACAAGGAGGCCACGTGGGGCATGGCCTTTGTTGCCACTGGTCTTGGCTTTGATGCCCCTCCAAATATTTTGATTTAAAGACTTTCCAATGGGAGTGCCCTTCGCAAAATGAAAATGGCCTTGCCCTCTCAAAGATGCAAGTCCAGGCCTGAAATGCTAGAACTTAGTTTATTCCTTGGAGGCAACTTACAGGAAACCAATGATCTCCAAGATCGGGCAAGAGTAAAACACATGTTTAAATTTTAGTTTCATAGTGATGGTTCGACAATGACACTTAAAGAAAAATGTGTCCCGACTTCAAGTGCTCTCTTGTCACAAGGAGAGGTCTTTTGGGTGCAGAATGGACTTGGTGCAGCATCTTGCTCAATGGGTCCAGTAAAGTTTTCTTAAATCACCACTTAATTGTATCAAGGAACAAGCCTCGGCTTATTTGACCAGCCTCCTTACTCTCTAGATTCTACTGTACTCTTTGTCATTATCATTACCATCGGTCAAAGGTCATGTATACTCTTTGCTTGTATATTTTTTGTTCAATGATTCTGTCTTTCGTTATTGTGAGGACGGAAACAAAGTTTACGTTAAATTAAGCTGTAATTTCCAAGTGTGCTTATACTGAACTGTTACAGCGTGAAATGACCATGTCATGACTTTTTTCAGGGTCGCTCAAAAACGTGAGGATGCCGTGTCCAAAGAGGTGATGAAACAATTGACTGATGCTGACAACAAGAAGATCTCACGCAAGGAGAAAGACGAAAGGTAAGATGCAAGAAAAGGTTTCAATATCAATGGACTAGGTCAAGTTTAAGGTTGGGCCAAATCACGTTGTGTTTAAGGTAACTAGTCATACATGGATTTTTTGTGATCAAACCTCAACTTTTCTGCTTGTCATTTTTCTAGTGAAAGAGATAAAATAAGCAAATTTTACACAACTTTTTCACACTTGATCTTGTCATGTACAAGCTAAATATTGTGTACGGGCCAAATATGCAGCAATTTTTAGCCAATTGAGACAACATGCTGTCAAAAAAGCCAAACAAATAATATTTTTCACAGTTCAACCCTTTAGTCAATATAGTGTTTTTTGGAGGAACAACCCCTAAATTATCGTTCTTGTCCCATCCAGGATCCTGTGGAAGAAGAATGAGGTAGCTGACTATGAGGCAACAACCTTTGCAATCTTCTACAACAATGCCCTCTATCTGCTACTGGTGCTTGTCCTGTCCTTCTTCATTCTTAAGTCATTTGATCCTTCATTGTATCCTTTAAACTATGATATGGGAATAATTAAACAGTATTTAAAACTTGCCTTTAGTTAAGCAGCTTTGCAAATTCAAGTATAATTTAATTCCTGTAATCTGTCAAAGAAAATAACTAGTCACTTCATTTTATTTCAGAATGGTTTATTGAAAACAACATAAATCACAGCCAATTGCCAAACTACTCAAA
This sequence comes from Evasterias troschelii, assembly GCA_032357145.1. Lineage (NCBI taxonomy): Eukaryota > Metazoa > Echinodermata > Asteroidea > Forcipulatida > Asteriidae > Evasterias > Evasterias troschelii. The sequence goes on along the minus strand of JAUELU010000028.1, from coordinate 6,108,630 downwards.
AATTACAATTAAAAACAGCAACAAGAAATTTACATCTATTTGAATAAAAAGCTAAACATTAAAAATAACCTGAATATTTTGTAACTTTGTGTTGCATAGTTTAACTGGGACTGTAATCTTGTATAATCCTTAATTTCAACCATCAGTAACTACGTTGTATCTGTCAGCATTGCTGGAGGTCTGCTTGCTCTATTCTCAACAGGAACTCAATAACCTATGACCCGATGTGCATTGACCCCTGACCTCTGTCATCATGAGGAACCACATCTGTACCAGCCTAGGCCAAGTCAAATTTTTTGTATGATCAATTAAGTACCTAAATCTGAATTCTATTGGTGAACCCTGGTTACAACAACTAGACTTCATTTCATTGTTTAATTGACCCCATTGTTGATAAATTGCTCAAATGTTTCCAGCCCAGGACTTAAAAGGGACTTCTCATTAAGCTTCTCCAACAAATCTCCATGCATTGGATTGTAACCTTAGACCCATTAGAGCTGCATAAATATTTGAATTTACAAGAAAAAGATCTTGCGCATAGATTTAGAATTATAATAATGCTGTTTGTAGTTATCTGAGCGAATCTGCTTTGAGACAATTTATGGGTGCTGCCATTTCAGCTGTATGGCAAATTTTAGCTTTGCCATTGGTTGATCTGGTTAATTTGCAGGCATGTCATAATTATGGTATAGGTCTGCAGTGTCCACAGCTAACATAGAGGGTGTGCACTAAAGTCAGTTGACAGTATTAAGCCCAGCATCTTCCGTTCACTTCTTCTGTGATTTTACTATGATTTATGTGCCCCATTTGCATGTTTTGATTTCAGTATTTTGGCAACATGCAGGTTTAAATTAGAAAACCAAAATGACTATGAACCTTTCAAAGCTCACACATGTGAGACTCTACTATATAAAACACAATGGATGATTTCAATACATTTTAGTTATTAATGTAAACCAAGGTTTTGGTTGGAGCCAAAGTTAAATCAATAAACCAGGTGTCTACTTCATAAATTGTGTGTAATTCCCATGAATGTTTTATATAAGGCTTTCTGTGGCCAATCATCAGGACCAAGGAAAAAGTGGCTACCAGCCAAAATACTCTGACTGGTTCCCTGCGTATTTGTGCTAAGTAGTCATTTGTTAAGCAGTATTTTGTGCTTAAGCAGCTCTATGAAATTGGACCCAGTTAGCTAGACATGCCACTAGTCCATTGTTTCAAATGAAATGGGGATTCTTCTAAACACTGAACGAGCCAGCTGGACCACTTGGAGTGAATTTTGACTGGTTCTCGTGTGTTTCAGCTGGTATTTGACAGGCGGAGAACATTGTTTCATCTGTGAAGTAGCTCACCGCATTATAATTGAATGTAAAGACATGTATTTTGATGGTCTAGCTGTGATTTTTAAATGATTTTTTAGGGTTTAGCTTTGACATCAGTAAGTGTGAACAGTAAATTGTGTTGCCACTAATTTTATAATGGACAAACGTGTACACATTATGTGCCTTTATAAAGTATTTGATGAGAGTGTTCTGCATTAGTTTGACTAGAAATTGTAGACGATTGGGACAGATGTTATTTTCACAAACCGATGTTCATTCAATTTGTCCTGTAAATCCCCTGCAGTTACACAAACTATTTGTTTACAGTGAGGAATGTGTTGGCTTTGCGCTTTGAGACGGAAGAGACGCTTAACCACCTTGTATAAAAGTCTAGAGAATAAGTTTATGGCAAGCGGACGCAAAGGTCCGACGTATGCCCGATTCTGAATCTGAAGGAGATTATAAGTCGCCCATCACGAACCTTTATGTGATGCTTGTTTGATTATAGGTGCTTGGGGCTGGACGAATAATCCGGAACTGACTGCAAAAGACTGCGAGTCTTGCGCGTATCAAAAAACAACTCGGTACTTAAAACCCCCAAAAGTCATGAAATAAAATCGTATAAATTATATATATAAAAACTATTGAAAATATAAATCCCTGTAGCACTTAGTTATAAATACAATTTTGATATTTATATCATACAAATAATTAAAAACTATATTAAAACTTGGGACGAAGTTACTTGTTTTTTAAGAAAGTCCATTTTTGTCAATTTGTGCGACCACTACAAGTGTTTGATAACATGAAAGTCAGTATGGTAAAACTCAATTGTTTACAAGAAACCGGAAAAGGATGTCAAGTCTTGTGTTTTCTGTTGATTTGCTAAAATTCTTTTATGAATTTGAATATGGTATAACTTGTATAGCCACAAACTACGTTCGGCTATAATGTATCTCAACTTTGTCATGTCCTGGAAGTTTGAATACGCGTGACACTTGCGAAGTCTAGAACAAGGAACTTCTCAAGAGTGAACGAAATCAATCTTGACTTCCTTGCGGAGAGCTTGCAAACTGATCTAGAACGACTGCAAAGCACATGTTCGGCCAAAAAGTATCAAACTAAATATATTAATTAATCAATCAAAGTTGCGCTGATTGCCAAGTTTACAAACAATAGAAGTCCCTTTTGTGCTATGGATAACAACTATTTTGTCAACTATGTGGTATGACATAGGGTTAGTTGGGAACCGGTGTCTCTCAACTTGAAGAAGCTACAATTTGTTCACTACAGCAATTGAAGCACTTTTTCGCAGTTTATTCTTCAAATGATTTTTCTGAACAATCATGTTCCCCTTGCGTGGCGTACACAGCTCAAGCCAGGGCAGCATCGGTATATGTGGAGGTCTTTGATGCCACCCGGGCTAAGAACTGCTAGTCATCATGGTCATCATGGGGAGAGCTATAGGGAAAGGTGTAAGAGACCACACGTCAACACTGCCACCCCCCTAAAGAAAATATGAATAAAAAACTTTTTAAAATAAGGGGGAAACGGCTGAATTGCAATAGATAACCGCACTAGCTTTATCATCGTATCATCGTGTTTATTAACGGCGAAGAACAAGTTGGTCCTCTCTTTTTTATAAAAGTTGCCGAACTTTTTGAATGCGTCTTTAGTCTGAAAACGGCAAGGTTCATCCTGGCTCGGATATCGTACGGTTTATTTGTTTTTTTACATAATCTCGAGAATGTATTTACTCCAAGTACGATATTTTTTATTAGTTTTAAAACTCTAACATTGGTGCCTTTTCCATTGATTTGGAATAAAATCTAATTTGCATCACAACTTATGTGCAATTAGGCAATATTCCAAGAGAATCTTCAATCAAAAAAACTCATGAAAATTTGCATTTTTCGGCTTCCTTGTGTGGACTACCTGCAATTACTCATTCATGATGAAGGGACTTTACCCTATTGTTGGAACATAATTAAGGAACTACTCGGGGAAACATATTATTAATATAGTAAAAATGTTCAACACAGTTCCAGACATATCTTTAAACAAGCCTGAAATAGTCACTAAAACAAAATATTAGGAAAACAAATCATTAGTTTAAAAAAAATTCCCATGGCAGGAGTACTTTTATCATTCGACACAAAACTATATTTCGCAAAACTGACCCAAAAAGTGGAAAAATACACTAAGGCTCCGGAGTTCTTGAGTTCGTTCGTAAACTTTCCCTGTATTTATTTCAAATTTATTCTGTTAGTGTTAAACCTGCACTGCTTTGTTACAGCCATTTGAGTCTTATTACTTTATTACCAGTCCGTAACTATGGAAACCAAGGAATGGTAGGATGTTGTAAAGATGGGTTCAGAAATCGAATGTTGTTCATGCTCTGCTAACTAACAGAATAAGGGAATATTCTATTTATATCATCTATTAATTAGTCTCCCCCCCCCCGATGATGATACGTCATCAAATAAATCCAGTTTCATTTTACGACCATACCCCAACAAGTTTCTTTGTTTGTTCAATGAAATCAATATGGTTATTTATTATGCATAAATCATCGAGTGCCACGCAGGGGCTAAAGCAAAGAACTATTATGGGATGCCACGGGTGATTATTATGGGATGCTACATTGCCCAATCAATCTGCGCATGCCCAGTGGATTGCGACATTTTTGCCCAATTAACGATGACACACTCATGACCCGTTGCAACGGGTTGGCGTATGCAAGCTGTAATGTGTATACATGCTCACAAGCTTACATGAAACATGGCGCTCTGCATGCCGCTCGCATATTGACAAAATAAGCGCATCTTGCAAAAAATATTCCCCGCCGAAAATATCAAATTTTAGCCAGAACTGTGTGTCATTCCGA
>JAUELU010000028.1:6088756-6104321 GCA_032357145.1 Evasterias troschelii | reverse complement strand
ATAGTTTTATTTCAAAGTATAAAAACTAGCCGCAAGTTTTGTTTGACTTCCATGCGATTCAAAGTTATTATTTCGCAGACATTGGAAGGGGTTTACTCAAGCTGAATAGCCATGTTTTTTTGTTACAAGCAAACACCCCAAAGTACAATTCACTCCCAAAGAAGCACCTTTAGGTCTACTCGAAAAAGAAAAAACACAAAAACTACATTCAAATTCAAAATTTGGCTTACTGTTTCATCCACTGTTGGTGGTGTCCAGTGTGGTTTGGTGCGATGAGCCTTGCACACTGCCATCGCGTCGCCGTAATAAAGCCTCGATATTCGGCAGACGATTTGATCTGGATTCGCTATGGAATTATTTGTTGTTTGATTATGGACCTGCTTTTGGGTCGGAAAACTATAGCTAAAAAAACCACTTCATTTTCCAGAAGAAAGAAAGTTACTTTGAAAAAGTAGGCTGTTGTTTAAACCCAATATTGATTGATTCGAATAGTGATGTTCAAAATAACCTTTTATTAGCTATCATAAACAAAGGAAGACACCTCGAACATGTTTCTTTAGTTTGGAACAAAAGTTAGTTTCAATTGCTTTGCCCCTTTTCCTCATTGAATATAATGGCTACGAGAAACTCCTGCGACTGAGAAGTGGTTTGACTGATCAGCCGGCGAGACGCGGCGAAGCCCTCTCAAGTTTGCCGGTGGAGCTCACTGCCGCGGGTGCCCTGTCCACGGCAGTACCTGTAATCTGATGATTGATTCTTCTACATACAGTCAAAGTTTTAAAGCAAAATTCCATAAAGAATGTATTAAAATGTTTACTTATACTAGTGAACCACTGGACATTTCTGATGGCCTCAGCCAATACGCTAATGGGGGCAGGGGCAAATTTATTGAACTTTAAGTCCAATCGCTGGAGATTCATATTTGTTTTGCTCCAGTTCTCTTCTTTTATTTAGCAACATTTCCCGGAAACTGTAGCAACATTATTTAATAAAATTTGCACAAATTAATTCAAAAACCTTACCCCAATAACTTTCACTGTTTTGATGTATAGATTTGTAACATTTTTGAGAGAAAAATTTCACCCGTCAGCTACAAATTGTCAAAGTGTTAGGGGAAATGTTTCGAAACAACACTTTAGCAGGTTGAAAATATTTGTCAAGTTGTTTTCCAAATCGTTGACCTATTACCACCTTTTAAAAAAAAATTACTTTCTTAAAGTTCACCAAACACTCAACACCAGACAGAAAGTTAAAAAGTATATAGAAAAACATCAAAAAACATCTTAATTAAGACAGTTTTCTTGTCGATGTCTTCGGGGATTTTGAGCAAAAAATCATTTTTTGGTAATTCCTGTGCCGGCTTCGGTTCTGTTTTACAACTAAAATGATTAAAACAGAAACAGTGACCCAATCCATGCGAGCCCCCAGTGTGTTCACATTATTAATTTTACCCGTTTCCGCTTGAGAAGTTATGCAAATTTCCATCTGGGTGCCTTGCACAAGAACAAGGTCCTAATTGATATGCAAAAATTGCACAAAAGCGGCCCCTCCGTCGCAGTTTCACGGGACACTTTTTCTGAAAAGTCCACATCTGGTTTCCCCCACCCCAGGTGATTTTTTTGTTTCCTGGGTTTGTGTCACCCTGATTAACTAAGTGGTGATTATTATGGGATGTTTTGAGGTTATTAATATGGGATGTATCTTTATCTGTGACGTCAAACTGCGCATGCACAGTAGCCGTTTTACCACCCTTTTGTCGTGGGGGTGAGTCTTTTTTTGTCCGTTCTGCGCCATCTTCGCACCTTCTCCGGTCCAAAAGGGACTGGCACACCAAACACAAATTTTCTCTTCGTTCGGGATTTTTTTCTCTGGGCATCACGGAGCCTCTCAACTCCCACGGCATGATGCCAGGAGTTGGCAGAAACGAGGAGGAAGGTGAAGAAAACTCATTTGAAATGGACGATTCTGTTGATTATGGGCCGAGTGCACCCGCAGAAGGCGAGCATGTCAATCCAGGTAAAAATGAACGCGCCTATTTGAATATCGACAACAATTTGGTTTTCACCGAGAGGTATCGTAATCGGCAAAAAATAATGAAACGAAAGCTAGAATGTTCCTTTGTGAGTGTATTCATTCGATGACTAGATGTTCTCAATGCATGGGTTAGGCTGAGAAAGTTTACATTTGATGTTAGTCTTCGTAAATGTTGAATTTGTTTTGCAGCAGCCATGTGGCGCTGCGTTGAGTTGATCGTGGTCAAGGTCCATCGGTCATCGCAAACGTAATCGATGCACGTTATTCGTCACCAAACAACGTGAAGTACAAACCAGATTAACTATTTCACCTTTAACAATCTGGACTCAATCCTGACGGCATTTTACTCTGTAGTTCTTCCCCTAACCACATCTGTGTAATTTCCTCAATTTTTACGAAACTTTCCTGTTGAAAAATGTAAAAAGATTTTTCACTGATCACATAATTATCGGAATAATTTATTCGTAGGGTCCCCCACTTCTCTCACACGCACGTTGTCAACTCAATGAATGAATGAATGCCATTCAGATTCACTGGTTGCGTGAATTGCGGGGTAAAGAGTTTGTTGAAATAAAAACCCGGCTTATTTTTGACTGTGATATTAACCCCTTTTGCTGATTGTTGATACCTGTGCTTATTTCCAGTGGAAGATTCACCCCCTTCCAAAAAGAAAAAGAGCAAGAAAACGAAAAAAGAGAAAAGAAAAGAGGGAAAATCTTCGAAGAAACGCAAGCGGTCGGCAGATAGGGAAAGTGAAGCTGGCGGGGTGAGTGTTTATGTTTTTGTGTGGACGGATTTGATCTCGATGCAAATTTGTTTATTTCACTGCCTTTTCTGCTTTACAAGTATAAAGGGGTTTTAAAACTCGCATAATTCATGTAAAAATGCCACTGTTTTGTTTGTGTTGTGAGAAGTATTTAAAATGTGATTAATTTTGAAAAGAGTATCTTCTCAAGTTCATGTTTTTCAGCCTGTTCGAACTGTGTTTTTATTTGTCACTTCCTCATCAGACTTAACTCTTTTGGGGTTTGGCTAAATATTTCTTCTGTAATTTATATTTTCTTTTGTATGTTGTCATAATTATCATTTGTTTGTCGATGAACTTAATTATAACTGTATAATTTAAATGTAATTAGAATTAATTATAAAAATAAATAAAAAGTTTTGTATGCTAAATTTTTGTTTTTATTTAGTGGAACAATTTTTTGTGTGGTTCCGATACAAAATACTTTGAAACTTGGAATTAGTCCAGACCTGAACGATTTTACGTTATGGCTTCTGAAAGGCCATCTGAATAGAATGTGGTCGTTTCTGAAATTAAGTGACTTCGGCTATGACTGTGGCTGTTGGATGCAACGACAACATTGGAGAATTAGAGTATTCGGCGTTCCGGCCTTGGACAAAGCCATCAATTTGGAAAGTGTTGCCTGTCTTTGGGCTGACTATAATGGGTTTTGGCTTCTTGCTTCAGCAGCCATGTTGAAGTCATAGCCAAAGCCATTAATTTTGAAAATGCAGCCTGTCTTGTGGCTGGCTAGGTGGGTTTTGGCTTCTTGCTTCAGCAGTGAAGTCCAGCTTAATATTGTTATTCATATTGTATTTCTAGGAGAGTGATTCCCCTCTGAGTGATGATGGAGAGATTATATTTAAACATAAAAGCAAGAAAAAGAAGGATACATCTCCAAAGGTGATTAACTTACTGACATTTCAAAAAAAATGTTTGCATAATTGATTTTAACCAGATTATGAAATAATGGAATCTTAATGTGTAAGTGTGGCCAGCCACATTTAGCAGTTGTAAGCCATTGTTTGACAAAACAGTAACGTGCTCTTCAGTGCGGTTGTCACAAATAATAGTATTTATTTGATTATTATTTTTCATTTAATGTGTGATAATTTTCGACATGCTGTTATTGTTACATGATTTAAATGTACATGGGATAATACTTTTGTAGGTCCTACCGGTCCTTGGATATTTTCTTTATGTTTTAAACTTTATTGTAACTATGGTTACAGGAAAAGGAGAAAGACATGGGACCCAAGAGCTCCTTGCAATTGATGCGGGAATTTGGCATTGAGGAATTTGAGATGGAATACCAGGAAGAAGATTATGACAGTCTCATCAACTACAAACTCTTCTGCCAACATGTCCGCCCCTTGGTCATCGAGAATGCTCCCAACTTACCAACGACAAAGATGACGACACTTCTGGCATCCCTCTGGACAGAGTTTGCAGCCAGTAACCCAAAGAAGGGCATGTCAAGGCCTCCACCTCCCCAGCTTCTGATGTCCTCACCAGAGGCACCCAAAGAAATCACACCTGTGAAGGAGCCAGTAGTGCAAGAAAAAGTAAAGGAGCCAAAGGAAGTTGAGAAGGATGTAGACGTGGAAGAGACTAAAGAAGCCAAGGAAGTCAAAGGTCAGTTGAAGATAGTATGTTTTTAAGTTCACTTTTGCCAATGTAGGCCATGAGAAAGTTTTTTGAGGTTTTAAGTAATTCGTTTCCTATTTCAGGTAAGAGTAAATCTGCAAGCAAGGACAAATCTAAAAGCAAGAAGAGAAAGGTTGCTCCCCTCAAGATCAAGATTGGCGGACAAGGAAGAAAAAGAAAATCACACACATCGGTAAGTTCTATTCAGCATGCATTCATTTTCTTCATTCAGATCCCGGCCTGATGATTTGTTTTTAAAAGGGCAAGTACCCCAAGGCATTTTCTTCTTTGAAAAGGGCACCTCTATGAGGAAATGTAAATTTCTATTGGAACATTTCACGGGGCACCAAGGCAAGGGCCAGGGGTGGGAAGGCAATTTCCTCTGTTGCCTTATAAGACGGTTTTCGATGCAACTTCAAATTTATAATTACATTTATACAGGAGTCCAATCCTAGCATGTGTGTTGTTGACTTTGTCTTGATATCAGAAAGTGAGAATTTCCTAGGTACCATGTCATAAATTGCAACTAAATTCTGTTTTGCAAATGACAACATTTGATAGATTTGATAGATTGTTCTGCACCAAAAACAGTTCCTTCTTCAGTCATTACCCAGCATTCATTTGAACTTAACCTTTATTCATTTCATTTAATCTTCATCTGACTTTCTACAGAGTGAAAGTGGAAGTAACTTCAGTGATCAGATTCCTAGTGATCTTTCGGATGAGGAAGCCAAGAGCGCCCCCTCTGTTCAGTCCGACAGCTCAGCAAGCCGATCATCAGCACGCAAGTTGAAGAAACCCTGTCCAAAACCGACCAGTCTACAGAAAAAGAAAAAGAAAAGGAAGAAAGGGTCAGAAGAAGATGGCTATGAGGTAAAAATAATCTAGTCATATTTCTTGGCGATGTCTCAGGCCTGGAAAGGGCAAGGTCATTTTAATTTTAAAAGGGCACTTCCATTGGGAAAAACTGTAAACCCATGGGAAATGTTTGAAAGGGGCACCTAAGTACCTGGTATGTCCCTTCAGCGGTGGGGGGATTTGTACCCCATTCAAAAAGAAAGTATAATAAACCTTAATTTGGATTGCTTTGTTCAAAGAGTCAAAGCATTACCCATCTTTAAAGGGATCTTGGAGAACGATGAGCCCAGGCATATTTATATGATCAAATTTCATGTGTGAATCTACCCAATTTATAAATCTAAATATTTTTCTTAATTTGTGTTGTTTAGACTGACCATCAGGATTACTGTGAGGTATGCCAGCAGGGTGGTGAAATCATTCTGTGTGATACTTGCCATAGAGCCTATCACCTTGTCTGTCTGGATCCTGAACTTGATGCAGCACCAGAAGGCAAATGGAGTTGTCCTCATTGTGTAAGTACACTTGTACTCTAATTATTATTTTTTTCTTGATGGGATGTGAACAATCAAATGAGCCCGGCTCATACTTCCTGCGAATGCAATGTGAAATTTGGTGACGCAAACAATAAGTGTGTGCTGTTTTCCAGTTGTGACACAAGAAAAATTGATCGCTTTTGCGATTCCCGTGATGCATCAACTAATGGCTTAACACTAAGTGAATAGAAATAAGAATCCAGCATCATTGTGTCTTTTTATGTCCATTAGGAGACAGAAGGAGTTCCTGTCCAGGAAGAGGAGCAAGATGAACACATGGAGTTCTGCAGAGAATGTAAAGATGGAGGAGAACTCCTATGCTGTGACCAATGCCCATCATCATATCACATCTTCTGCCTTAACCCTGCCCTTAAGGAGATACCAGATGGAGAGTGGGTCTGTCCTAGGTGCTCAGTAAGTATCCCTTACCACCCCCTCAATACCTTTAAGAGATACCAGTTAAGTTTGTTGGTCATAAAATCCTTTATTACTTATAACGGTCATAAAACCTACACATACAAGGAATAGTTAATGAATCCTCTTTAACAAAGTGTTCTTTAAAATTTGTATTTCAACTTCTCTGCATTCACAGTGTGAACCACCAAAGGGCAAAGTTCAGAAGATACTGACGTGGCGTTGGACTGTCCCACCGGTCAACACTGACCCACTGGACCCAGAGTGTGGAAGCCCAACCAAGAAAGAGCCTGGCTTTAAACCAACCCGAGAGTTCTTTTGTAAATTTCATGGCATGTCCTACTGGCACTGTGACTGGGTCACAGAGATGCAGGTATAGAAAGTTTTATGTTTTGAGAAACGTGTACATAATAATAATAATAATAATAATAATAATAAAGACTTGTTATGCGCACATATCCACGCTGCTGGGTGTTCAAGGGGCATGTGTGTTTTCATTTTATATACTGTAACGAGTGACTTCATTAAGTTTAAGAGACACTTAATGTTCAAACTGGATGTGTTTGGTATGAGTGTTGGTCATCATAAATTAACGGTGATGGAATCACCTTGATCAAACTTTGCTTGACATTGCAGATGATCCACTTATAGCTGCCTAACTATTGTCAATGCGTACATACTGGAAAACCTTTAGATGAACAAGAAGTTGGTGTCTAGGTTTATACTCTCATTACCAGTAGTATGAGACGGGGAACATTACAAAATAAATTTAACATTAAATAAAATTATGTACATGTACTCTCCATGTTTAACTTTGACCCAATAATTTATGCAGAGGAGATAAAGTTTCTTGAGGTTCCTTCAGCGGGAATCACTTCATCTATTTGAAATTTTTTAAATTCTTTCTAGATGGAAGTTTTCCACATCATTCTTTACCGTAATTACACCCGCAAATTTGACATGGAAGAACCACCGCCACTAGAAGATGGCGAGACGTACGGAGGTAATTGGCGTCTGAAGACGAGGAACAAAGGAAAAGAAGTTGAGGAGCATCACATCAACTTGGAGGAGAAGTTCTACCGCTATGGTGTTCAGCCTGAATGGTTACAGATCCAGAGGTAAAACCAGTGACTGGTTTCCAAGTAGATTGTTATGGGAATTCGGTAGAAGAAGTGGGATACACACGTTTCTTGAAATGTTTGCATACATTTCCATTTTCCTTCAAGTGGTGCAGCGGAAAGTCATGATCACCTTTCCATTCTTGTATTACCTTGCAGGATCATTAACAAGCAGGTACGACATCGAAGTGGTAAGACGTTATACTTGATCAAGTGGCGTTCTCTTCAGTATGATAACTGTAGTTGGGAAGGAGGAGATTTAATTAAAGAGATACCCGATGGTTCCAAACACATCGAATACTACAACTCCCACAAGTAAGTTTATCCATCAAACTGTCTTTGGTTCCTTTTTTCACACTGATGAAAGCTAGAAATACTGTTCAAAGTTTTGTTAGTTAAGCAGTGTCATAGTTTATTTAATCATACAAAGTTTCATGTGTAGTTTATGGTATGTGGAGATAAGTGTTGAAGTATGAGACAAACTCCTTTACATAGCACCATGTAATTGTTTACAAGGTGCTGTGGCGCAATGTGCAGCCAATCAAACCAGGAACACCGGGGCAGACCCCCTTCTCTGTACGATAAGTGCTCTTGTTTTTTTACGTGCATTACACAACACACAGGACCAGGGGCTTTATGTTCCATCCGATATGTTCCATGAAGCAATAATGGTTAAGTGTCTTGCTTAAGGACAAGGGTGTCATAGAGCTGCTTAAGTAGAAAATAATTCTTAACATTCCCTTCTGATGAGCAAAACTAAGCAAGGTATACGTTATATTTTGTACATGTAAAATAGTATTCAAGTTGGCAACCTTATTCAGTTAGAATGATTTTGTTGTGCTTAATAGCAACTTTTTATGCTTAAGCAGCTTTATAACATTGATCACCGGCATGTGGGATTTGATGTTAATTTCATAGAGTAACCTTTATCATCTGGAATGTAAATTTGTCTGGGTAAGTAGATTTATGAAATTGGTACATTGGTTCAAACAATGCGTATTTTCCCTGCAGGAAAAACATGCACACACCCATAGAATCAAAGAGTGGGAAGAAGAAGAAAGGAAAGAGCAAGAAATCTAAAAAAGAAGAAGAAGAAGAAGAAAAGGAGAAAATAGATGTAAGTATTTTCTACAAAGTCTAATCCTTGATAGACAGGCTGACTGTTAGGGTGTTGTACTTTCTTCCTCTGTTTTCAAATTAATCCCAAAACTTTGCTTGTTATGTTTTTCTTCATTTCATAGTGTAGTTTTTACTTTGCCATAGAAACAAACAAGATGATCTGGTTTTATGTAATTTAGGTACGTCAAAACAACCCCTTTGTTTAGGTGTAGCTATGTGTAAGAATAAGTTAAACAACCAAGAAAGAAGAGAATAGGCATCAAGTGTTTAAAAGTAAAGACATGTTCTGACAAATTATCTATAAACGTTGAAGGTATTGACAACAAATTGCAGAATAATTTTGTCTTTAAAACTAGTTTCCATCTCTCTTGCAAATCAACAACATTTTCTGACTAGAGGAGGTAAACATACTCTGCAGCATAAACAAGCCAAAAAGTTCTCTCAAGCAATCTTTGTGATCTGTTATTCCAATGGTACATTCCATGTCTTTGTTTAAAGTAATTTCAAAACTGGGTTAACAAAACCTTTAACAAAAATACTTTAAAAATATTTTTAGGACTGCAGGAAATTATCTCCTAAAGGGAGGTCAACTATGTACCGCTAACATTTAAATTTAAAACAAATTAAGTTTAAAAAAATTAACATTTTCCCAGTTTAAGGCTCATTTAAGTAATTAAAAAGAATTTTTTAAATTCCTTTTGATAATTTTTCCCCTCGGTATATACAAACTTTAATGACTCCCAAGAACTCCCCAAACTTGGTGATTGATTTTTTTTTTAATGGATTGCACCTTTAACATGGTCCTGCTCCCTAACCCCCTTCCCCCAACCCCCACACCACAAAGGGCAAGCGAAGGCGGGAGGAAGATGACGATGAAGAAAGAGAGGAAATTAAAGTAGATGTGAGTTCCCATTGAACTATGTTAAATGTTCAGTTGTCATATAGCAAGGCTCGCATCCACCAAGTAGCAACCTATATGCCTGTATTTACGACATTGTTGTTTTTTTCTTTCATTTTAGTTTCCATTAGCTTCCTATTGTTGTCTGTGTTACATAACAGAAGCGTATATCAATGCATGCTGCAGAATAACTACAACTTTTGTTTGTCAAGTGGCTCCAGACCAGTGAGGAGTAGCTCACTGCCCATTCAATTTCTTCTAGTAACAATTTTGTCACTGATGCAAAAGGCATTTTAAATTATGCATTTTTACTGACTCTGAAAAGTGAAATTTTCATTGACAAAAATACACTTCACAAAAAGTTTGAATTATTTACCCTGCAAGAAAAGCCTAGATGTATTTAATTTGTGAAAGTTACAAAATGTTGATAAAGTTGTAGTTTTTCCTCTTTGAGTGTCTCCATTGTGAATTCACAATCTCAGGTCTGGAATTTCTCAGCTAGACCTCCGTGGTCCTTGGATAAAGTTTTAACTCCTTGTTAATTTTTGTCACAGTAAAAAATGATTTCTACTTAAAGCAATAGCTTTGATAATAAACAATGTTATTAATGGCCTAGATCCTGGTCCAGATTCGTCCTTTTAAAGCTTGGAATATTTGATTAAAGTAAGAAGTTCCAGGCTTGAAGTGTTAGGGTGGTTCAACATACTAAACGTTTTTAGTTTGATGAAATTGTGGATCATTACAGATTACTTCAGAGTTTTGCAGTCCTCTCAAAAATGTCTGTAGAAATTTGTTATCAACCGCAGTCAATCTGTCTAAGTGTTTGCATGACCAACTGAAGACCTTACCTTGTGTATGAATGTCGCCTTGAGATTGTCTTCAAGAAAAAGAAAAGACAATGCACTCTAACTTTAAACATCTGCAGTTTAAAGCTGTGTAACAACCTGCATGTAAATCAAAAATAACAAACACATTGCATTGTTCAATCAGACCTATGGGTTTATGGTCAACAAACTATGCTGCTAAAGTCTAAATGGCTTCCTTATAATTACAAATGAGAGAGTCTTGCTGCACCAGTGCAATGGTCACATGTGAAGGTATGAAACTTGCAGCTACCCAAGCCCAGCTATTGTTTGATTGATTTTAAGTTAATTTGATTTAAAAAATTTGTTTTTTTTCTATCTATAACATTTTTTACAATGTTGCTTTTATAATGACTCTTAACTGAGACTTCCCTGGTGCAAATCTTGACTTGCATTCAAAATTGATTCTTCAAACTTAATGTAATGAATCTGTGACCAGTAGAGGTACCAGACCATTCTCAAATGGGGCCCTTTTAGGATTGTTCGGCCATGTGTCAATGAAGTAACTTTTCAGCAATCTGGCCATGTTGATTCTGTCTGGATTACTGTGTGGTAATTGATAGTTTCTTTTATCCATCTACGCCCAAGTCAGTATATCTGACACAGCTTTAAGTGCCTGGATTGAGACTCCTCTGTTATCAATATAACAATATTTAGTTTCATTGTGTGATGATGACAAAGGCCTCAATTTATAATGTGATATTGTAGCTTTTTAAACAATTTCTTTCCATTATGTTGAGTTATTTTGTTGTACTTCCTTTTAGTGTAAAATGCTGCAGTGTCTTTTGGTTTTTAACTTCAGTGTTAAAGAATTCTTTTGCCTGAAAATAGTGCTGTGGAATTAATTTTTTTAATGTGAATATTTGATTGGTGAGTGTTTTTGTCTTGATTTATAACTGTGTATATGGAAGAGAATTACTGATTGAATTGATGTGCATCTGCAACTGAAGGGAAATGTACCATCTTATTTGCTCTGCAGACTACTTATAAGGAAGACCAATAAGTAAGAAACTTTGGCACCTTAGCATACACATTGTGCATTGATGTTGGAGGGCAAGTGTCTGCTCAAGGGTCAAGACTTTGAGCAGCTGCTGGGTCAGATAAAGGAAAGACTACTTGGCTTTGGTCAACAAAATTTTCTTGAAAGAGTAAAAGAATCTACTGAATCTTCAAACAGGCGCCACATCACAAGCAAGAGGCAATTGTGATGATTTATTATTCAGGCCTTGGTTAGGGTTTGTGTTTGTCTTGACACACATACCAAGATGCTTCTAGGATTAACAGAACCCTTCACTGCTAGCTGCTTGTTCCTGCATGGCCCAATTGCACTTAACACCCAAAGCAATGTAATCAAACTGAGGTTAGGAAGGCAAAATAGTCAGACCCTTTACTGATTTCAAGAAAATCAGTATTTATTATCGCTCTTGGAGTCGGGGGAACATGTCAAAGAATGTTACCATGATAAATGTTTAATGCACTAATCTGTCATGGGTAAGTTGGTCTCGGACACCCTTCACTCAAAACTAAACTGCAAGACCATCAAAGACAAATTAGAAAGAATATTAATTAGACAATTTTTCCCAATTTCTAATAGCCGAAGAAGAAGTATGAAGAACAGCCGGCATTCATCACAGCCTGTGGTGGTAATCTGCATGACTACCAGCTAGAAGGATTGAACTGGTTACGATACTCTTGGGCACATCGGCTCAGCTGTATCCTGGCTGATGAGATGGGTCTAGGCAAGACTATACAGACAATTGCCTTATTGTACTCCCTCTACAAAGAGGTATGTAGACAAAAACTAATCCTGCGACCAGCTGGTTGAGATGACTCAGAGTAAATTACTTCATGGTGTTTTTTAATGAAGCATTTATTGTTTCTGCTTTAATGGTAAAAGGTTAAATCAGAAGAAACTAGTCGGAGAATAAAATGATGAACAAAGTCTTGCAAGTTTTACTAATTTCATTTACAAGTTTGAAACAAATTGCTTGATAAGCCCTATATGTATTTGTTATTGTAGACGAGTGATGGCAAGGAGCATTGTTTGTTCAATTGATTGTATGCAATGCTATAAATGACTAAACATGGGGGTAATATCAAGTGTTGTTTTTATTCCTCATACTGAACCTCAAATATTTATGTGTACCTTTATTTTTCAATTTCTCTGCTTTAAAAAACAAATTAAATTGTCCATATTTACCTGTTTTGCCATTGATAAAATTTTATTTTTAACTCTTCACGATTGTTATATTCACTTACAGGGTTTGAGTAAGGGACCTTTTCTGATCAGTGCACCTCTTTCAACCATCATCAATTGGGAGAGAGAGTTTGAATTCTGGGCACCAGACTTCTACGTGGTGACATACTGTGGGGACAAGGACAGCCGAGCTACCATCAGGTTTGACTTCTTCTTTTTTTACACTATTTTTAAAAAAGATTTAAGTTTTAAGTTTTTATGAACAGTCTCTGTGAGTAGTACCCAGGGAAGGGTGAGTCTAGAATTTTGAAATGTTTGGAGCGTTTGTTGGAATCACTTACTGTTCTCAAATCATTTGCATCTTTAAATGGTGTCCCAAATAAATGTTCTATAAATGCTCTCATTTAGAAAGTTGAACACTTAGCTGAAGATCACCTGATGTTCTCAGTTCAACTTGGACGGTGCTTGTACAATACTAACTCTTCTCTCTTACAACATCCAGTGTTTCTAGCTTACAAATTTTCAGCTCATTTCCCCCCCTTTTTTTTTTTTTATCTTTTCAGTGCCAAAAAGAAGTATAAAACCCTTGTGTTCTTGAAATTACTTCTTGTCTTGAAAAGACTTCTTGTAATTGCCTGTCTGCACTGAATTGTTCGTTTCTTTACAAACAAGTTGTGATTATTTGCAGAGAGCATGAATTCTCCTTTGAGGAAGATGCAGTACGCGGAGGCAAGAAAGCCCACAAGATGAAGAAAGATTGTGTTGTTAAATTTCATGTCCTCCTTACATCATATGAGTTGATCACAATTGATAATACTACCCTGCAATCGGTAGACTGGGATGTCTTGGTGGTAGATGAGGCTCACAGACTCAAGAATAACCAGTCTAAGGTATGTCTTTAAGATCTTATCAGCTTTTTATCTGGATAGTATTTTTGCAAATGACTGGTGCTAGATGGTCCTTGATATTGTTAGGCCGTATCCAAATTGGTGGCTACAGCTCTGGCTCTGGCTAGAACAGTTGCTAAGGGTGTTGCTAGTGACATTTATCAATGCATGATGATCCGTAAATGTAGTCGTAGATGGACACTTCTTAGGCTTTGTTTGAATTAATGGCTTTGGCTCAGATCACCAAAAAGTCCTATCCTTCAATGTTGTTCCTGCAGCCAATCACCGTAGCCAGGCACAGCAATTTTTATGGTCACTTAACTTAAAAAATGGTGAAATGTAGTATGTTGATGCTGAAATGTTTAAATGATGGGAGGGGGAACAGTTAATAAGAGAAAATGAGTGACTGATGATCTTGTTTTGTGTTTTCCCTGTTTAGTTCTTCAGGATTCTGACTCAGTACAGCATTGGACACAAGCTGCTTCTGACTGGTACCCCGCTGCAGAACAACCTAGAAGAGTTGTTTCATTTACTTAACTTCATGAGCCAAGAAGAATTCTCGTAAGTTTTAAAGACAGAAAAATTTGAACATGATTGCTGGACTTTTACCTCAAGCTTGTAGTTTTCATATTGATTTTTAGCACCACCTGCAGAGGTAGATATTTCATACTGATAATAGCAATGTACAGTGGTCTGTTTGGTTCATTCATATCTACATGTACATGTAAACCACTAGCTTCACAAGCTGTTTATAATATAATCTGAAAATTCAAATTCCATACTAAAGGAAGAAAGGACACTTAAAGATTAAGAACAAACCACCAACAAATCTTGCTAGCTAGTCACTGAATGTATTCAAGACTAACCCTGGTATAACCTGATCTGTTTAATCCACAGTAATCTGCAGGTTTTCTTGGATGAGTTTGAGGATATCTCCAAAGAGGATCAGATTAAAAAGCTCCATGACATGTTAGGTCCTCACATGCTCAGACGTCTCAAGGCAGATGTCTTGAAAGGAATTCCTTCCAAGAGTGAATTCATCGTCAGAGTTGACCTCAGTCCCATGCAGAAGTAGGTTTCAAATTCCTTACTAAAGTTAGAAAGATTTCAAATTCCTTACTAAAGTCAGGAAGATTTGATTTAAGTGTTGTTGTTTCATCTTTAAAAGGGCGTTTTGGTTGCAGGCAAACCCCATGTTTTCAAAATCACTTGCGGTCAGTCAGAGCCAATACTCAAATCATTGTTACGGACTTATACAAGTTAGCATGCTTCAATTTACAAAACAATTTGTTATTACTCAGTGAATATTATTTAAGAAAATACTCTACTATTGCAGGAAATACTACAAGTACATTCTGACCAGGAACTTTGAAGCGTTGAATACCAAGGGTGGTGGGAATCATGTCTCTCTCCTCAACGTCATGATGGATCTGAAGAAATGCTGCAATCATCCTTACTTATTCCCAACAGCTGCAATGGTAAGTTTCTTCATTAGTATCCTTGCCTTCTGAGGGACATGTCACGCAAGGCACATATTAGGAGCAAGTTTGAGTCAACCAACTGCACAGAATATAACAGGAACACTTGAGTAAAAAACACATAGAGTTCTTCATCATTGACTGAATTTTCCTGAGAATTAAATGTCAACATAAAACTGCAAATGTTTGTTGTGTTTGAGATTGGCTGGAACTAGTTGCTTGTAAATTGTCTTGTGCTCTGTAAGATGGTTCATCAATGTGCCTACAGAAACATCTTCCTACAGTCTCACCATCCTAGTAAACTTCATGTTACTATATTTGTGTCTGCTACCTGCCTGCCCAAAGAGGTGCCTTGCTTGAGGTTATGGTACTCTGTCTGAATGTAAACAGGATACAGTGTTGTGGCTGCATTCACTGGACTTAAGTTATTAGTTGGACAGGCATATGTGTGAAGATCTGTCAACCCATACCTTAAGATATCACTGTTCCTAACTCGTTCTACTGTCCTGTATTAATGCATTTACAGGAAGCTTTGCGAATGGCAAATGGTGCGTTTGAACCCAAAGCTCTCGTTAAGGCTTGTGGGAAACTTATCCTTCTGCAGTCTATGCTGGAGAAACTGAAAGAGGACAACCATAGAGTTCTTATATTCTCTCAGGTACGTATTTGACTGAATTAGACAGGTACCTGGATGGAGTGTGTGGAGGGGGGGGGGGGGGGGGGGGGGAAGAG
>JAUELU010000028.1:6045826-6056559 GCA_032357145.1 Evasterias troschelii | reverse complement strand
CTTACTTTAAATCATGTAAGTTATGTGTGAATCTGTGAACATTTTTGTTTTTCGATCTTACCAATAGTGTACAGGGCAATAACAGCAAGGGGATAAAGAGGGAAAGTTTGACAAGAAATACACCCACCGACACTAGGCATGCTATCAACAAGGGAGAATTTTCCTTGGTACTGTTGCAAATTATACACCATTGATTTCCAGCGACTTCGGCAACTACCCTTTTTTACTGGGGTAGGGATTTCTCCCTGGCCCGCCATTGCGTTTTCCTTGCAACAGGCTACCACATGCGTTGTTTCGTTGACATTGATGAATTGGGGTTTGATGTTAGGCATGCTGGACTTTCTTGAAATCAAAGCATAATAGTCAGCAAGTTGGTAGTTACTAAATAATAATACGGACTTATAATGCGCACATCTCCGGAAACGGCATACAACCCTGAAAGAACCGTTGAAAATGCCTCTGGATGCGTTTTCCTTATTCTAACATCAATTTGATAAAAATAAGAATACTGAATAATAAATAAGTCACATTCTAGTCCCTGCCATCCACTGAGTAATCCAAGTCACTTTTAATTAAACAAAACATGTACAAGATAAACAGTGATCACGATGACATTTAATTACAAACCAAATTACAAATTTGTGAACTGTTATTACATGATGACATTTGATTACAAACCAAATTAGAAAGAAATTTTTTTTTTAATTGCCCGATGTACAGAAACACTTGCTACAATACATGTTTTACATTTTATATTGCCATTATTGATAGAAAAACAAGCATCTGAACTATTTAGTTGATATTACTTCTAAGACATAAAACAATTAGTCTAGTGGCTTGACAATTCGACCCTAGCAGAATATTTCTCAAAGGTTAAAATTCTGAGAACAATTTGTGACTCAAGAGTAACGAGTTCCAAGTGACAAGTCTGGGTCATGATAAGAGTCTGAATCAGAATCTTTTGGATTCGAATCATACAACACTTTTTTAAAATTTTTTATGAACAATAAATAAATAACATCAGCAAAGAAAAATACCAAATACTTTAAATGCAAATAATTGGAAACTTATAAATAAAATATCATGTTAGCCTAAACTCTAAAAATTTGTATTTCTAGTAATAACAAACAAAAATCAATTCGCTATAAAAGATAAATAATCGCTTTGTGAGCTGTGGTGGTACTGAACTTCGAACCAATGGAGTAACCGACTTCATAAATACATTTTTTCCCCATGTTACCAACAACTTTATTTTATTAAAAAGAAAATGAGTGTTTTTAGTTTTTATTTTGACTTGATAGTGAGATTATAAACATGGTGCCGCTTTATGTGACAAGTAAATTAGAAGTTTTGAGCAAATATCACCACTTTCCTTTTCCAGTAATTAAACTCTTACTGATGCCCAACATCATCATCAGAAAAAATACCTAACAGAGAGCCTGCCAAAGCTGACTCGGAAGAGCACAAGCATTTAAGGTAAAAAGGCTGCAGGTTCCCGTTCTAGTAAATATTCTTTGTTCACAAAAAGTTGAGTGTACTCAGTCAGTCCCCCTTGTGGTATTACTACAATACAATAAGTTTCTTGATTATTACAAACCATGCATCAGACCTGTAAGATCTCACACGAATGATGGGAAATTACTTTTACTTATTGGCCTCAAGATCCGTGACACATTTATACGTTGCCTTCTGTAAGGAAAGAAAGCGTGGGTCATTACCAAGACCAAACGGGGAGAAATGACTGGACAGGTAGGCTATGCCAAGGTTCTGTTTGAGATCAGCTAAACACTGCTGGCCCCCTGCACCTGGATGACCAAATTGCTTGTTGCCCTGGAAATAAACCAATCGCAGGAGAAAAATGATAAGTTGATTGGTAAAATGAAGAAAGATAGAAAATTGTTGACAGTTCTGTTGAACAGCCCATTGATAATTTACGGATAAAGATCACGCCGTTCAAAGTTTCTGTTCATTCAGAGTTTTTAATTTGGTCACCAACCTGGAAACTATCACAATTAAATACATTTCTTTAAAAAAGATTCTAAAAAGTATAACTTTAAACCAATAGTGCCCTCTTTTGAATCCATTTTCTAAGGGGGACAAATCCCTTATGACACAGGGACTCAAACCCACCGGGACTGAAACCTGCTGATCAGAAGTACTAGAGGTTGAGTCCATCGTGCATGACAACTCGGCTATAGCACACCAAGATTTACTTGGGGAATACACGTAGCAGGGTATGTCGTTTCGAAGAATGCACTGAAAGTAATAACTTAAAGATCTGATGGCCTTTATAGATGTTGCAATGCCAGAATGCAGTAGTGATGACAGTAGAAAACTATGATAGTCATTGTTCATGTAAATGTGCAATAATTGTTCGAAATTACGAACACAGTTTGAAAAATGACTGTATATTTGCTGTCATCAATCTAGGGTTCCATAGCTTCTTATTGTGAAAGACCTAAAAAGAAATTGAACTACTACCAACCTGGAAGTCAGTCAAGAAAAAACCAGTTGAGAAAGAGCTCTCCAAACAAAAAAACTTGTCCTTAGTTGGGGATCTGGCTTCGCTGAAAATCCTGTCCACCATTCCTTCTGACAGTAACCTTTGACCCTGGAATGTCTGGCCGCCATTGGCCAGTATCCCATAAACTTTTGCAATGGCTCTGGCTGTTCCAATTCCAGAGGCGGAAGGGTTTTCAAGTGCTCTTGCTTCTGGCTGTATCAACTTACGGAACTTTGGGAAAAGGAACAAATACAAAGTGTCCAGTTATTTACTTTACAAAATGGCAAAACAAAAAATGTTGTAAAAGTTTAGTATGATCAGAGTCCCCCATCCACCTGCTCAGAATCATGGCCCCTCCTCCCATGTTGCTTCCCAAATGGGATTTTAAAAATACTCAATAAATGGCTCAATACATAAAAACTTCCCCAATATGTTTTTGCCCCTACTTGATGAACCACTAAACTAAATGTCTAGTTATGTCACTGACCTGCGAAACATAAACACTACAAGCTTTGAAGGTTTGCATATTTGGAGTGATTGAACAGGAAGATTGATGTGAATACCATGTACATCAGATTGCCTTTATCAATTTACTCGTAACATATCAATATCATTAGCCTATATAGGGTCATCTGTGCCCAAAGACAACCCTCCTACAAAGGCTTCAATAGTCAATACACCAGTCCATGGTGTTACAAAACATTTTCATAGATTGTTTTTCACCATGATGAGTTTGAAGTCCTACTTGTCACCACTCTACTGTGTCAAAAACGTGACACTCTTTTCCTAATACTGTACCCTTCTTCAAACATGGTCAATGTCAAACTCAAAACTAAACTTTCTTCAAATAGTCAGTACAAGCAAGTAAACAAAGCTTGGATATATGTATGCGCATACATTAGTGAAATCTGGCATAATGTCTGAGACTTGGGTACTGAGCTTCTACTTCTAACATTAGTGCAGAGTGCTACTCTTACCTTAACTAGATCAGTTGATTTGTGGAGGACTTCAATGATAATACTACGACCCGTGACAAACATCCAAGCAAAGCACCAAGATGTTGAGTCTCTGAGAATGGCGATCAGTTTGAGTGGATTGTCCAGAGCTCCGGTCAGTCTTGCCACTCTGTAGTTCAGTTCCAACGGAAGTCCAATGTGAAAATCAATATCTGTAGAAATTAAATATAATGCTCAAGAATTGTTTTTTGCCTCGGGTAAAATAATGAAAAGTTTTAAGCCATAATGATTAGCTATGACTCTTGAGATTATCAAGTTTTATTGTGACGTCACATTTTGCTTCGCAATTAATATGTATTTTTGACTAAAATATCTTCTTCTTTTTTAACTTAGGATTTTGCAAAATTGTGCTCAGATTTTTATGGTACATAAGAATGTTTTTTTCACACAAACGGTCAGGATTTGTAAAGAAGTATTTCTCTAAATAATCAGCCCCCTGTACATAACTTACCAAAAGGCTCTGCAACTTCTTCTCTGAAGAACTGACCTAGAGTACGGTGCTTAGGATCAACACGTCTCAATAACTGACTGCAGTAGAGACCAAATGTAAATGCATGATAACCATGGGCCGTACCTGGTACCCACTGCGGAGGAGACTCTGCTAGGATCTGCCCCAATGCATCATGGTCCTTTAAGAGCTTTTGGCTGATGGGTCGAGTGGTTGAAGCCAAGCCAGCCTGGTTAAAAGAAGAGAAATTTGCATGAACTAACAAAATTTTGACAATTTATTTGGTGGTTACCATTATCAAGGTCACTATAACCAAAGTTACTATTGCCACAGCAAACTCCCTCTTTTTGATTCAAGAAATACAACATTTAAAACACTTCACTGGAAAAACTTCTTTGAATCTTTTTTATAATTCCTCACCTCATGGTTAAGAAGCATTCGCACAGTGATACTCTTCTTTCCATTCTGTGCAAATTCTGGCCAGTAAAATGCCACAGTGTTTTCATAGTCCAGTAACCCTCGGTCTATTAGCAATAGCATACACAAGGCTGCCATACCTAGAGAGGCCATTGTAGAATATAAGAATTAAGCTTACAGGTGATTGTAATCAATTAGGTGTTTTTCAGTGGTCACATTTTTGATAGAATTAGAGCAACAAAATCAAAACAGCAACAATGGGATTGGCATGTTACTCATCTCTCTCAAACAAAAATTAATACAGGACTGAAATTTGTCTTACATGGCATTTTTCCCCCAGAGGTTTATAACAACAAAGTACATTTGAAAATCTCTTGCATCCATTTGTGACCGAATGGTTAAGAGCCCTTGGTTTAAGCTCTGGCGTTTCTGATCAGCAGAGGGTGGGTTCGAGCCCTGGTCTTGGCACTTCTATCATTAAGCAAGACACTTTACCATCATAGTAGATCCCATGTACTAGGATTGGTGCAGCATTTAAATGAACCCAAAACACTTATCTTGGATGAGTAGGGTTTAACCCCGGTGTTTCTGGTTCACATAGCAAGCACCCTCGTTTATAGGTTTCCTCAAGCTTGCCAGCTACAGTGATTAAGTTAACTTATAAAAATATAATACTAATAATAACAATAATAAATAACTAAAAAAATAAGGTGGCCAGATGGATGGTGTTACCCAATTAAAAAGATAGCATTAATCTCCCCCAACAAGGAAATGGTCAAGCACACAAAAAGAAACAAAATAAGCTGACCTTTGGTAGCTGAAAATGCGACGGTCATCGTATCCTCCTTCCAGAATTGCCGGACATCGGTGTCGGCAAAACCACCCCAAAGGTCAACAACTTTCAATCCATTGTGGTAAACACTGAAGGCAGAGCCACCTGTACAGCTTTCAAGACCATTTTTGAAATTGTCACTGGAAATATAATCAATCACAGTCATTAAAATGGTGTTTAAACTTGTCTAAAATAAGATTTATATTTTTAGTTTTTTATTGGTAAGGGAAGGGTATTGTTTCATGTCGAAAAGTAAGAGTTGAAATTGAGCACACTTTTTTAATTTTTAGGGCCAACTGGATTATTGCATTTTTTATTTATTTAAATGTAATGTTTTTTTTTTTTGGGGGGGGGGTTCAAGATTAATAAGGATGAGGTACAATCAGTTAAACTGAATGAAATAAACATATACAGTTACATGAAATTGATCAAGTCTTTATACACCACTCACAAAATCAAAAATTTGACACATTTGCTCCTTTCAAATACAAGAAAAAACACCTTATTTAATACAAATAAACAATCATGACCAAGAGTTAAAAATATACAATCATGTCATATGGTACAATGTTAGAAACAGCAAATCAAAACCATTTATAAAGTAGTATAGACTCATTAGGCATAGAGAAAAATACAAGATGGAAGAAAATAGAATCAGTAGAAAATATATAATTAAGTGTGATTTGTACCCCAAAATGCAAAGTAAAGTAAGACCATGTGAACGAAATTTGAGAGTCATAATCATGTAAATCTTAATGTAAGATTTTGTAGTAATCTATTGAAACAAATAACGTACAGTGCTAGAGCAATAAGGGGGCCTGAGTCAAGGGATCAACTCCAAAGAGCTGCTTAACGGCAGATTTTGTGCTTACTGGGCAAATTCCATTTCATAGCGCTGCTAACTGTACGCAAACACAAAAAGTTATGCTACCTTCTGGTGCTTACTGCATAAACAATGAATGGTGTAACAATGCAAATCCATGCTGAACCCACAAGCTGGCCGCCTAATTTTCTTGCTAACCTGTGAAGTACGCTTACACTGAAAAGCTAGTTGTTCTGCTATACTAAGCACACAAATTTGCTTAACATTTTAAAAGCAGTGCTCTGAAACTGACTCCAGAGCCCAATTTCATAGAGCTGCTTAACGGCTGATTCTGTGCTTACGTACGAGTTTCTATTTCACAGCGCTGCTAACCGTAAGCACATGAAAAGGCATGCTAACCTTCCGGTGCTTACTGCACAAAAATGAATGACGTAACAATGCAAAACCATTGTGAACGTGCAAGATGGCCGCCGTATTTTTTTGCTAACCTGTGAAATACGCTAAGGCTTAAGCAAAGTTTTCTGCTAAAGTTAGCACGAAAATTTGCTTACCGTTAAGCAGCGCTATGAAATTGGGCCCAGATCATAAAGCCTGTAAGCACTGTTTGTGGCCTTACACATTGACAAACACAACAAGTACTACATTGTTAATAACTGCTAAAAGAAACTTAAAAATCTGATATACAACCTGAACAGCTTGGCAATAGGTTCAAATCCTGGCTTGACTTTCCCGTGGACGTGAGGCTTTTTCTGGTGCCACCATGCACAAAGGTGTGCTGTGAGCCAACTAACGAGTGCATTGTTATAGATTGACATCACCATGACAAGTGCAGCCCAACTGTTACAGGCAAACCATGTGCTTTGCATGAATTTCCAACCGGTCAGTAAAATAGAAACAAAGAGTTTCATATCCACAGTAAAAATCATTGTTTGAACTTTATCAAAGAAATATGATGCATCAAGCTTTTGTACATAACTTGAGAAATTGACCTACATGTATGTACAATACAAGTTCAAGGTCCATCATTTAGCTACTAATTAACTATGAATTACTGTACAGAAACGTTTGCAGCCTTCACAATACAGCCAGAGATATCAATAAAAACAGGGTTTACTTCTGAACCAAGTATCATGAAACTTTCTTATAAAGCAGGAAATCTTGCTCAGTATAATTATCTATTAAGCAGAAAACATAGCAGAGAGCCAGAGATCCTCATTGTAAATGACATAGTATGTTGGTCTGTGCCATGTTTTGCTAAATCAATTGAGCCCCTGCACTGTTAGATGGTCCAGCAACTCTTCCTTTTGCTGAATAATAATAATATTAATAATAATTTGTGGGGCTAACCATCCTTACTTGCAGCTGAGAAGCTGAATTGCAAAGATGCCTTTGGCAGCCAGCCACATCGACCCTTTAAATGACCACGGAGAACAGCCACAGATTTAAAGTGTCCAAGTTTTTCAAAAGGGAGAAAAACCATCATGGCATAGGAGAAAACAATGCACAACTAATTCTACCACTTTCCCATGAAATCCCACAGAAAACCACTACTCTTCCCTGATAAGTGTTTTGAGTTCATCTCACCATCTTTAAGGCTCAAGGAAAAACTACATGTAACTACCAGCTCATAAAATTAATTCATTGTTCACTTATTGTTAATGTCCTATTTGTATCTACACACGTATTCAAGTTGCATAGTTCATTGACAGTAATGCTAATACTTTATCTGGCATGACAAAAGAACTACATGTATGAGCATTTAGGAGCTGACAAACGCTGCAAACAACTTGAGGAAATTAGTAACAAAACTTAGCAACTAGGAAATATTCAAACTCAGTAAAGCTTAGTTAATGTCACAAGAATTGCAAATGCAAAATGAATTAACTTGTGTCCCAACTGGAAAACAGCAGTACTGATAACCAGATTGTTTGTAACACAACTTGGCTTTGCATTCACTTTTGTGTGAAAAATGAACCAGGTTTAAACCTAAAATATTATGCTAAATCTATTATTACTTCTATCTAATTGTTTCTATTCTAACTGTTTACTTATTGAAAAAATACATTATTTCCCTTGAGGCAGGTTTGTTTTTCAGATAAAACTTTATAATTATCATTCTTTACAGTGATATCTTATCTAAGTACACATCAACATTCCGTAAGTCAATAATTCCAAATGTTCAGTAACACACTAACAAAGGGAAGCTGTTCAACCCGATTCCAGCTTTAACATTTCATCCTTGTATTACACACATTATTGGACGGCACACTCTAGTGTTTACCCAGTTTGAATCAAGATATTACAGCATTTTCTTTCTGGTTAACTGCCATGAAGGAAAATTATGTACATGCATGGAAGGTGATTCATTAATGCAAAGTTTATTAACTCAAAATAACGCATTAAAAATACATTTCTAAAAATCTCACAAAAAACCTCACACTCAAATTAAAACATACCATAAATTTGAACATCAAAGCAATTGAGTGATGTGTATTTAAGTATATTGGTTGAGTGGGTTCAGGTTCTTAGAGCTCACACTGGACTGTACACAGTTCACACATATAGGACAAATAAGATAGATATTCTCTTTATGCTTGTTCAACTCTTTTTGATTCTGGTCTTGTAAAATAAAATCTGATGAACTTAGAAGTAATGTTATAAACATAAATTCTATTCTTTTTGGTACTAACTGCATTTTCTCTCATGGTAAACTCTCAGAAAAAATACTCCTCAAGAAGGTTTTGGGTGCCTATAAGTATAAACAGCAGTGTAAAACCCCACAATAATTATTTCAAATTAATTACAAACAAGAATTTCAAGCATTTATTTTAATCTATGCTTTTTCTTATAACTATTTTTTATTTCTTTTTATTTGGTTTTTGTTTTATAGTTATTTCTTATATTATTTTTTGGTTGTGCAATTTGTCATTTTATTGTTTCTCTTGTGTTATTACTTCAGCTTCTTACTATTTAATACTAAATAATGCATACTTTAGAAACATCCAAAGCTTTGGTTCATAAACTACTTTTATTTATAACTGAGGTACTGTTGCTTATCTACAAAATAATAATTGGTTTTTACATCAAAACTTAGTCACATTTTCCAATAACAACACGCTTTTCAAGACTGGCATGGTTTCCTCCCATCTTTTGCATCTAAGACATTTTTTATATAGATACATCAATTACAATATCTATTTAATTTGCTAAATTAGTAACTATCAAGGCGATATAAAAACATTCATAACCTTATACAGACGTTCCACGACAGAGTTACAGTCAAGTGGGCTTCAAGGCATAATAAGAGACAATCTTACATAAACAAGATGGATGGATACTAAAAGAGTTTATAGTCACCAACTTCAGCTTCCATTTTTTCTCTTTCTTGCTTTCCAAAAGTATTTGATCAATCAGTCTTATTACTTTCTCCTTCCCTGTAAGTCAAAGACAACCACAACAAAAATGATATACATGGGAGACACCCTTAGTCTAGTCTGGTACATGTAAGTCAAAGACAACCACAACGAAAGTTAAATGCATGGAAGACACCCTTAGTCTAGTCTGGTACATGTAAGTCAAAGACAACCACAACGAAAATTATATGCATGGAAGACACTCTTTGTCTAGTCTGGTACATGTAAGTCAAAGACAACCACAACGAAAGTTAAATGCATGGAAGACACCCTTAGTTAGTCTGGTACCATGATACCCTAATTTTAAATTAAACACAGCTATATTTTGTGGCATATGTCAATCCTGTACACAACTTGTAAGATACAAACCTTGAGTCTTGGGCTTCCTCAGCAGCCTTTCTTGCAGCACGCTCCTGTTTCTTAAGACGAGGTAAGATAAGAAACTGATAAAGAAATGGGAACCCCAGGAAGAACAGAGTCGGAAGATGATACATGGCTTGGTATGCCTGAAAAACAAAAACAAAAGATGCTGCTATTTAAAAACATCCAAATTGTTGGTAATTGTTCATCCACAAGTTGCAAGGCCCAAAAAAGGCAAATAAGCTGAAGCCGCTGGCAAAAGATATCAAGTATGGACACAATTCATTCGCCATCATCACCCAGGATAAATCTTGGTTAAGCCATTTTAGGAACCAGATTCCTAAGTGCATTTAAGGAGGTATTCTCTGTAAAACACGCACAATATCTGGACATGCATTTTGACACTAACCTGGGTAGATTGTAGCCACTACACATCAGTGCTATATTTTATTTATTTACACCAAAACTACTATTTTTAAAGGTAAGGTCTGACTTTGGTAATGGCCCCACAAAAATGGGTGTAATTTCTGTCTCTTTGTTGTAAGCATCCCGCATCAAAACAAGGAGCTATAGTTTATTTACACCAATAGTACAACATTTAAAGCAAGAGTAAAGTTCCTCTCTTCTTTCTTCATTTCATTATAAATTTCTCAAAAGAAAATCCACCCAGATTTGTTATCGCATCCTTGCATTGAGGCCACAAGCCTACTGGATTACTGTAAAGAAGAATGTAATAACTAGTTGAATTTCAGCTGCAACAGATTCAATTCCTGATGGGTCAAACCTACATATCAAGTCCAAGGTAGGATTTGAACCATGGACCACAATGACAGAAAAAGTACTACTTTGCCTCCACTAATCTTGTTTAAACTTACCAATCGTATTCTTCTCCAGCGTAGAAGCACAAAGGCAACAAGCGGG
>JAUELU010000028.1:6023344-6034054 GCA_032357145.1 Evasterias troschelii | reverse complement strand
GCAAAGTTTCAAATCCTACTCATGTACATGGTGTTACTGCAAACCTTACTAGATTGTATCTCTACTGCGCAAAGTTTCAAATCCTACTCATGTACATGGTGTTACTGCAAACCTTACTAGATTGTATCTTCATCATGCAAAGTTTCAAACCCTTCTTGTGTCCATGTTGTTTTTATTAGAAACCTTGCTAGATTGAATTTACTAAGAGAGGTTTCCTGAAGACGATCAGAGCATACTGATCGAAACGTTGAGTCGTTAATCAACAAGTTACTCAACAAGAGATTTAACATGGTGTTACCGCAAACCTCTCTTAGTTATACTCCCACCATGCAAAGCTTCAAATCCTACTTAGATTGTATTTCCACCTTAAATAGTTTCAAATTCTACTCATTTACGTTGTGTCACAACAAACCTTACTAGATTGTTTCTCCATCATGCAAAGTTTCAAATCATATTAATTAACCTAGTGTGGTAAATCAAATGCTCGTCTTTGTTCTTTTACATCAGATTTTTGCAGTTTTGTGAGTGAAATGCTAAGCAGCCTACATATGCTTGAAAGTGTTTGAGAGTCAATGACCCTGTGTGTTGTATAAAGTGTAGTGCGTTTTTACACACTTACCATAATTATTATTTCCCTTTTTACTCCCAAAATAGTAAGTTTCATAGACAGTAGCCAGATATGACATTGGTACTAGGATCAGCAGGAAATAGAAATGCAAATAATTATGAGTTTGACGTTAGTGTTTTTCCTCCTTGTTTCCAACAAGTACAAGGTACGGATCAAGTCTAACATGCCTTATGCAAAATATTACCACCTGACTGATGCAAGAGGGCGCCATTTCATGCTGCGAGTGGCCAACGTATTGCCGCCCTGTATCTGCACATTGATCGACCCCCCTGACAACCAGTGGAAGGTTCCGGAGAATTTGTTGCAGATTAATCTGTCTGACATATTGGACCTTAAAACTGGCTGGGATTCTCACAAGAAGATGATGGAGGTCGAAGGTCAACATGGTGAGGGTGAACAGAATGGTGAGTGTTAACCTACTTTTTATTTTATTTGTTTCCTCCGCATACGGCTTCAAAATAACAATGGTAGAACTAACCACCTCCCTCTGCTCTTACCACAGCTGATCAACTAATCACACTGCTCAAAGCAACCAACTATGATGCTGATCAACCAATCAGACCACATGAAGAAACTGACAGCGATGCTGATTGGGAGATTTCATCTGAGCCTGAGAACCAGTGTCTTGATGAGAATGGAGAGTTACTGGAGAGCTACGTCAAGGTCCAAACTTATCATCCAACGACCACACTCCAGAAGGGCCTTCCTGCTGTTAACCCATTCCAAAACCCCAGCCAGGAGTGGCTGTTTGAAGAAGTCACAGAAAGAAAAGGTATGTACATGAACCATTTAAATTTCCTATCAGAAAGTTTCTAGTAAACAAGAAAAGTCTTAAAGCAAAGCCTCAATGAGAAGTAACATGTGCAAATCTCTTTTGGGAGGAGTGTTGGCTCTTTTCAGGGCCGGTGTGGTCTCAACGTTTCCAACAGTACTCTGCTCGTCTTCTTTCTCCTGAAGATGAGCATACTGTTGGAAACGTCAAGACCCCACTGGCTCATCTCAGAGCCAACACTACTCCTAAAAGAGATGTTTACATGGTTGTATCCCCAAGTTTACTAGTTATAGTTACTTCTTATTTTCTACACCATGCAAACTTTCAAACACCTCAAAGCCTAAATCTGGCAAATTCTGAAAATTAGGCATACCCCTGAAAACCTGATGGACTCACAGAGATAACCTGCAGAACAGGTTGCCGAACTAGTTTATTTATTCGGTAAACACAAGTTAACCTAAGCATTTCACATGGCATGGTAGTCTGTTACTTGCTTAATCTGTTTTGGCTTACCACACATAAGTGCTTAGCAGTTCTGTCAAATTTTACTAGGCACCGTTTTAGACAAATTTGTATTAAAGAATTTTTATTTTATTTTTTTTTTTTTTACAGAGGAGTGTCACAAGGAACTGTCATTGTCTGCATCAAACAGCCAATCAAATACTGAAGATATAACTTTTTTGACCAATCGGATGGCATCAAGCAGATTGTCTCATTTTAAGTCGTCCAATCAGAAAGATTCAACTGAGATATTCAATGCTGCATCAGCCAATCAAAATCCTTCAGCAAGAGCATTCTATTCTACACCATCTGACAGTACCTCATCATCAAGGATGCATCATTCAGCTTTATCCAATCAGATGTTCTTAAATCAGTCGCATCATTCACAGTCAACCAATCACAGACCATCCTCCAGCTCAAAACGATGTCGTTCCAAACATTTGGCCTTTTCCAAACAATCACCCCAAGCAATTAATATTTCTTCAACCAGTCATCGCAGTTCACCTTCTGGTCACATGGAAACAAAAACGGTTAAATATTCAAACTCAACAAATCAAATGGATAAAGCAGGGTCACATGATTTCCATCCAATAGATCAAGAATCATCAGCTGACTTTATAAGAAGATCAAAACATCCTCCCTCAGTCAATCATAGTAGGCCAAAACAGTCGCACCACCGACCCCCAACCAATCCTGGTTTACAAGCTGGCTTTGCATCATCAACAGAGTCACACCACTTTACCTTAGCCAATCAGAATGGTTCAAAACAATCACACCACCGACCTCCAACCAATCCTGGTTTACAAGCTGGCTTTGCATCATCAACAGAGTCACACCAGTTTACCTCGGCCAATCAGAATGGTTCAAAACAATCACACCACTGGCCTCCAACCAATCCTGGTTTACGAGCTGGCTTTGCATCATCAACAGAGTCACACCACTTTACCTCAGCCAATCAAATTGCTTCAAAACAATCACACCACCGTCCTAAACCCAATCATGATTCTCATGGAGGGTCGCTACAGTCTACAGCTACCTTATCCAATCGAATAGTTTCAACACAGTCACATGACTTCCAATCTGCCAATCAAACTGCTCAGGTTGGAGCAGACCACAGCAAAGCAACTCCCTATCTCACAACTTCGTCTGCAGAAAATCTGAAGGGACAGAAATATCATCAGGGAAAGGGTGGAGCATCTGTGAAAAGAAGGCGGCAAAAGAAAAGCAAACGGGAAAGTCAGAACTGACGCAAGTTTTAGTTAAGTCTGTTTTATATCTGAACAACCCATTTTACTTTCCACTGAGGCAGTGCTCGTGTGGTAGCTTCTTACTAGATAACCATATTATTCAGTTTATGCTATGTATCTTATTGTCAATCCTGTGTTGCTGGATGATATATATATTTTATATGATATATTTTTTTATTTTGTGCGTTTTTACAGCTACCTGCAGTATTAAGTAAATTTAACTACATAGTAATTGCTTATTGTTATGGAATTGCTTGTCAAGTTATTCATTCAATGCATTTTAGGCCTCTGAAGTTTTACAAGTTAACTTTGTTTGCTGTAATCTAACTTTTTCACACCATTTCATTTAGTTAATATTGCACTGTTCCTGCTAAACTTTACACTGTACAATATTATGCACAATAATTGCTTTTAGTGACATGTTTTAAATCTTTTAACATTTTACTTTATATTGGCCTTCCCACACCAATAACAATCCATATTTATGCAAAACCATAAGAAATAACAAAGCAATACATTTTGTATTTAAATTTGTTCATACCTGGAGTGTAAATGTTTATATAATATAGGGACGGTCCAAAGTCGCCTCATTAGGTCACTACAACTATAAGAACCCCCTCCCCAAAGTAGTATATTTCAACTCTTTCCTTTAAAATAAATGTGCATTATAATTATTTAAATACCAACATTTGACACAGCTTTAAAGTCACACTTGTTTTGTAGCCTCCTCCCCCATAATGCTTTTTGTATGACACTGACAGTGAAAATGGATGGCTCTTTATGTTGTGTGTTTTGTTTATTTACATTATTTACAAGAAACTTATTCCAAATATCTCATTTGACTCTAATTTACATTAATAATTGCATGAAGTTATAAATGCATTTATTATGTAACCTTGGTTTAAGTCATTATTTTACATTATTTTATTGAATATATCTATTCTTTGTAAAGAAAAGCTACAAACTTCCACCTTTAATTACCTGCATTTACTATGTACATCATATTTTATACAGGACAGTGGTATTGTAACCATGCAGTGTTTTTGTCAAAACAAAGCTTTTTCAAGAAACTTTCTGTTTGTGCATTTTATTAGAAGATTGAGTCATGTGTGTCTCGGTAAATTTCAGGGTTCGATTTCACAAAACACTAAGATTCATCTTAGATGAGTTGTCATTACATTGCCATAGTGATTTGTATTGTGATGTCACACTTTGCTAATTGTAACCTGTAAAAACTTAGAAAAACTCAATATAATCTAGGTATTCAGTGGGTGCATATACAGTAATAAACAACAAAATAACATCGAATTGCCAATAATAATACAATTTTTACAAAACCCAATGAATACTAAACCAAGACCAAAAAACAGTGCCAAAGCAAGTTCGAATTAGAATTCAAATGGCTTTAAAAATCACCCCCCCCCCCCCCCAGATCCCTTGCCCCTCCTTTCCCCCAAATGAGTGGTTTTTACACATTAAATAGCCCGTAAATTATGCCCCCTGCCCCTGCTTATCGCTTATCCTATCCCCCTCCCCCACCCCCACCCCCACCCCCAAACCTAAACCCGCTGTAAAATACGTCCATTTACGCCACCAGCTGGTTTCGGTATGCTTTACGCGCGCACAGAGGACTTTTGCCAGTCTAGGTTAGGTGACGTAATCTTGTTGACATTTGAACCCCGCGCGGCCGTCGTGGCCGTCGTGTTATCAAACCAATTCCCAAACACACGTGATGGGATTTCTAGCGTGGTCACGGTACGGCGGCATCCTTCTCTCTTATAAATGTACGGGTCCACGTTCGCTGTGGACGAAGATAAAACTCTCACAAGAATGGACGGCAAAACAGAGGAGAGTCTGGTCGAATCAAAACCCTCAGTGAATGGGAAGAACGGGCTTAAAAATGGAGCAAACGTCTCACAAACCGTTAAAAAGGTATCGGTTTAAATAATAAAGTATTCATTTATAATATTACTCTATTTTGAATTTGATTTGATTTGCGATCTCTTTTGAGTTTTCCCATAGATAATAGAACCTGCCCTAGAAAGGACCCATTTCTGCACACGTGGATCTATGCTATGGTCCTTGCTCTATGATTTGAACATCTATTTCCTTC
Source organism: Evasterias troschelii (assembly GCA_032357145.1). NCBI lineage: Eukaryota > Metazoa > Echinodermata > Asteroidea > Forcipulatida > Asteriidae > Evasterias > Evasterias troschelii. The sequence goes on along the minus strand of JAUELU010000028.1, from coordinate 6,028,793 downwards.
CTCCATGCACATGGAGGTATTCTACCTCCATGATGGATGGATGCGTGGACCATCAACCATGATAGAGCAAGGAACAACGTCCATCATGTCTCTCGCACTCCGATCGTAACTTACACAAATGTTTTATAAAATCCAAGCCTTGGAATTTAGATGAGAAATATAAATAAAAATTTACTTACAAAAGGATGCGTCATTTTAAAATATAGGTTACGGGGCGAGCAGGCAGGGATGGTCAACTTTTGTTTGTTTGTTAACTTCAACTTGGCCCTTGTATTGTATGTTTACATTTGTGCATGACTTCACATGATGTTAAACAATAACACTACACTGTATGGGCTTGTTTCATATCAACTCAAAAGGCAATACCGACTGATAAGATTTTAGATGCTTCAGTTACACTCGAGGCCTGTACAATTTATATTCACACTCACAGTTAAGTTTGCACTTGTTTAAAGCACGGATGAAGGAATAGATGTGTAAAGCATGGAGCTATAAAAAGGGGCTGTGTCATAAAGCAGCACCATGAATAGGGCCAATCCACTCTGTCCATTGGGCTAGATCAAAGCATGTGGCTGTACCTGGAATGAACTTGACCCAGTTACTGCACACAAGCGCACTCCTGTCCTGTGCAAGAACTTGGTGGGAGTTTATAATTCCATGTAAAGTAACAGGCCCTTGACTGAATTTGTGTATTCATTTATTACATCTAGGTTCCTGAATACATTTTACTTATTCATTTCTCACACTACTTAGTTCTCCACTATTTTCCAGGGCCAACAAATTATAGCAAACTTCCCGACTGCAATTAATTTTGTTAACTTACAACTTGATCCCAAGTTTATTTGTTCTTAAAGCTAAAAGTCACTAAGTTACCTAAAGGCTAAGAGATGAGATTCATTTTGTTTTGCAGCAAGAAAGGCATTGCATAAAAAAGGCGCCGCCCCCGTCCCCCCCCCCCCCCCAAAAAAAAAGGGGGGGGAAAAAGGAGCAACAATAAAAAAGTGAGAGAAAAAGTCACTCTACCATTTAAGAACACCATACAAAAGTGAAATTTGACATGTTGTCTAAGGTCCAAGCTTCGTTGCTCCGAGCATAAAAGAAGTTACTTTATTGTTAGTAGGCAATTTTGTTGTCCACAGTCCGAGAAGATTTCCGGAATGGGGTCTAGCTGCAAGGAGGCAGCAATACACTAACTTCTTCAAATAAAACTAAACGAAAGAAACCAGTGTCATAAAATTATGAAGTTTTGTAATTAGAAGAACTATCTTGAGAAACATAATTTGGTATGTTTTTTAATTATGATTCTGGGAATTTTAGATCTGATCTAGGAGACGGGAAAGTTAAACTCAAATCTGGGAGACTTCTGGAAATAACGGGAATATTGGGATCGGTGCATTTAGATTGTTTATTATTCTGTGTTAATGTTGAAAATTAATTCATCTGTAACTAGATCATTGTCTTTAATACAGGAATCCTTGACAGCACCTCTCGTTTTTGCAACATGTTCTGCTGTACTTGGTTCATCTCTACAGTTTGGGTACAATACCGGGGTCATCAACAATCCAAAACCAGTGAGTATGATGGGGGTGAAATCGTTTCTGTTATCTCTTGTATTCTTAAATTTGCTGCTGGTAATGACGAAGTAAAGCTTTTAAAAACAATATAAAAATTAATAATTACGATCTAGATTAAAATTAATTCCTTATTGTGAAAACCCCCAAATTAAGAATTGACTATAATATGGGAAAGTAAAGTTTGTAAACTTCTTTCCTTAGAAACCAGTAGACAACTCTGGAAGTGTTTGATTCGAAGATGGATTTGTAGCAGAATTGGCTAAGCACAGTTTCAAGTCCCAGGAAACAAAACCCAAGGACATTTAACCCCACTGCCACCCCACATTTATTTCACAGTTCACACTTACTGCAATTACCTGGGTTAAAGAGGCACTCAGAAACCCAATGGCTACCTCACAATCAGCTGTAGGTATTTACAAATGAAATGCTATTTCTCATGTTTGCCAAATGGCCAAATCAAGTATTAAAAATTCAACTAAATTTATCCATTGTAGAAGGTCAAGATTTTGCATATTTGTATTCTCGACTTCTGGCTATAGTTGAGTTTAGTTTGGTGCAATGCCATTTAAATCATACCATTCCTCTCTTGTCTTGATCTTTGACACCTGTTTACATTGTAATTCATTGACTCAAGTCAAATAGATCAAAAGGAGTCGACTTCTAAAAATATTTCACTTGAATTTTGCATTTTAGACCCTGTTGAGCATAGGGTGGGTGTACATTGCTGATGGTATTAATCTTGTTATTTACATTGTAAACATGTTGTTAATGGGTGTTCCTTGGTTATTGCAAATAATTATTAACATTGGTCTGAAATGCAAACAACAGCCAACATTCCCAACAAAGTGTTCCCATAGAACAAGCGACAATGCTGTACCAATGTATGTATTCATGCACCATTTCTGCACAGGTGTGTACACAATATCATCCAACCATAGAATATTGAATCTTTGAAGTGTTTTATTAGGACCACAAATAACCCATGATAAAGAAATCTACATTTGAATTGAAGATTGTTTGTTTGTGGATGATGTTAACATTAAGGTTACTGCTTCATTATGCCCCTTGCTCTATGCTTTGTCATTGCCTTGGTGTCCATTGAAATATTCCATTATAAGATTAATTTTCCCTCTCTGCCATGGAAAAACTACTGTGCCTTCATATCAGGAACAAAAGCACATATACTTTTGCACACACTGTTGTCACGGGTTATTTTTCTGTTATTTCCTTTTCTAAAGAATCAAGTTGTGGGGACCCAGTTTATTAAAGAAAAACATTGTGGGGACCTTTTTCCCGTTGTATAAAAGTCCCCACACCTGGGTATAATAATAATAATAATAATAAAAGGGACTTGTAATGCACACATATCCACCCTGCTGGGTGCACCCACCAGACCCACTAGACCTGGAAAGTGTATCTCAGTCTCCATTCAGTTCATGCTCCTTAGCTACGCTCTTACAAATGAAGAGCAGTTTCATTTTTTATGGACGACAAGAAACAAACAACACACTTCAATTTCAGTTTTGGACTTTATGGAGATCTGACACAAGAAATTATAGAGGGACCAAAGGTCAATGCCATGGCAACGGATACTAGGCTAATTTGGTGTCCTTGAATATTATAAACCTTTACTTCAATTCCATCAGGGCACAATTCATTGAGCTGCTTAGAAACTAAAAAGCTCAACATACAGTCATTTTGCTTCGAAGCAGAATGATGGTAACCAGCAATGTACAATGTACCATGGCCTATAGACGATGTGACCTGTGACGTCACGTGTTTACAAAAGAACCACAGAGCCTGGACTTCCTGCAGGCACATTTGTACACAGATCAATGGAAGAAAACAACAAATCTTTTGTTATATGGAGATTGCATTGTCTGATTTTTATCAACTTTTGATATGAGGAAAGGGGAGACAATATGTTTTATTTTCTTGGATGTTACTCGTAAACTTACTGAGTTTTTATTTTGTTTCGTAGAAATAAATTGAGAATTTATCTTATTCTTTATTCAGGTCATTCAAAGTTTCTTTAATGAAACGGAATTCAGACGGACCGGTTCTTTTATGCCGGAGGATAAAAATGAGTTTCTTTTTGCGACAACTGTGGCCATTTTTGCAGTTGGTGGTATGATTGGTTCCCTAACTGCTGGTTCAATGGCAGATCGATTTGGAAGGTAGGTCTGGTTTCAAAATCATCAACGTTGAAAATGTTCCTACTTTTTTCCATGAACCAAGTAGCATACCTGATTTATTTTTGATTTCTTAATACTAAATTAATCTGGTGACTTGTCCTTGTGCTGTTCATTGAGTAAATGACTAACATTGAAGTTGGACGTGCGTGCTAATGGTGTAATATATGTTAACTTCTTAAGGGCTAATGGGTGGGTTAACTGTTTATTTTGTTGAAAAACAATGAGGCTTATAAAATGCATGCCATTGATGTACAGATGTGCATAATGAGTGTATTATTACAATGGTAGCTGGTAGCAGCAGTGATGTGTACCTTCATAATTAATTCCCAGTGTGTATGGCTTGTTTATGCAATACTTTTATCTGATGAGATTATCACATGATCACCAATTGGCGATAAGCCAAGAATTTTAACTTATGCAACAAATTTGTTTTGGTTTATCTCATGGGGTATCCCAAGACCATGTGACTCACTACAGTAAGTTTATAGAAATAATGACTTTTGCAGCAAACCAATGTTGATTTGTACCAATGACCTTACAGATTTCATAAAGAGCTAAGATTGATATTAACTACATAATTATCAATCTTAATTTCTAAGCAAAGTATGGAGTCACAATACAAATTGCAATGGTAATACTGACAACTCATCTTAAGATAAATCTAACTTCTAAGTGCTTTGTGAAATCAAGGGGTGTTTTATTTTGGATGAGGCTAGCTAAAAATCTCCTCTGCAAACCTACTAAAAGTTGAAAACTAAAAAGAAGTTTAGTTGTTTACAAAGGTTTGGCATTGGCTGCTCATTCAATCAATGCATGTGCACACTCCGGCCCTATGCTCATAGGGAAAATAAGGGACTTTGCCCCGAACCACTGGTCACAAGTTTCCCTCCCTTATCACTGCATAGATACTAGTAAACACAGCTTAGATACTATGAGTTACAACTGGGTAAGAATTTCTGCATTACTCAAAATGATCTGCCAATATCTCCTTAATGATTAACCATCAATAAATTTATTCCTCTACTGCATTGCAATCATTGCAAGAACAAAAAGGAGAAATTGTGGCAAACATATGATTTGAGCTGCTTTCAAAAATGTGTTGGTCAGTTTTCAAGACCTTTTCTGATAACGTATTATGTTTTTGACTGTTGGCCTTACACCTAATAACAAAAATAGTACTAATGATTTTAACGCTATGTTCAATTAATACCACACTCCAAATATTTATGTAATTTGTTGTTTATTAAAATGTTGAATCCTTTATATTTTTAGCGGTTTACTGGTTTGTTGGCGGTGTTGGATGGTGAAGTAAAACAATTTGTTTAAATATATTTTTGAATGTTTTAGGAAAGGCACTTTATTGATGAATAATGCTTTAGCTGTACTAGCCGCTCTACTGATGGGCTTCAGTCAGTTAGCTTCATCCTATGAGATGCTAATTGTTGGTAGAGTCATCGTTGGAATCAATTGTGGTCAGTTAACATCCAAATCAAAAAAATAATAATTTGCTACAACCAAAGAGGATCCTTCCTCACTCTAACCCAACACCATACAGTAATTAAACACCCAAACTGTTGACTCATTTAACTTTGACTTCCATGACTGAATTACAAGGATCCTTGACTCTAATCCAACACCATACAGTAACTCAACACCCAAACTGTTGACTCATTTAACTTT
>JAUELU010000028.1:5953665-5971122 GCA_032357145.1 Evasterias troschelii | reverse complement strand
CCCCCCCCCCCCCCCCCCCCCCCCCCCCCCCCGCCCCCCCCCCCCCCCCCCCCCCCCCCCCCCCCCCCCCCCCCCAAGGTCCCTGGACCGAATTGTATATATTTTGTTATCTCCCCTGACAATTCAAGATTATTTTATCTGAGGTTTTATACGTCGTTGATGCTAGTTTTCCCAAATATGGGAAGCGTGTATTAAGATGACATGTTATTTAGTTTTCGTGAAGTTTTTCCTTTCCTTTTGTTTGGCTGAAGGAAATTAAATCCTCAAGTTGTGGCATAAGTTGATACTACCATTCAGAAGATGCTGTCTGTTTAATGTTTTCTCGAAAAGGGTTTTTTATTTCTTTTTAAAGAAGAATCTATTGTGTTGTACATGGTGATATTTCTTGTGCAGTAATTGTGTGTATTTACGTAAAATTGTCTTGATCTGCTGACGGAGGAAGTGAAATAATTTGAAACTTGAGGAGTTAAGACAGATGAGGAAATTGATCTTTCAAGGACAAAGTGATCTTCCGGTGCGGAGTTAATTTGTTTTGGGTGAGATTAATTAAACATCATACGTCTTATTCTTGTTAACACAAGCAAATTATGGTTTTGAAATGACATTTGTTCTGTCTGTTACCTTCATGTGAACGGAAGGCACACCTATAGATGGATGTTGGGTTACCTTTACCGAAGGGTGCCTTCAAACAAAAACAAAAATAGATGAAGAGGGAACATTTAACTGTCTACAACGTGAAATGCACTTGCAGAGTTTGTTTTTGTCTTGCTATCTCAAAGATTGAACCATTTCTGTCCAGTCAGGATAGTTCATCCAAACTGCACATAGTTGGTTACCAATTCACCATTCGGAATCATTGATATGTTCATCCAAACTGCTCTGCTGGTTACCAATTCACCATTTTGGTATCAGGATTATTGCTTCATCCAAACTGCTTTGTTGGTTACCAATTTATCATTCGGTACCGGGTTTTAGCTCTGCTGGTAGCCAATTCATCATTTTGGTTTCAGGATTATTACTTCCTTTGTTAGTTACAAATTCCTCTGTTTTTAAATAATACACAGTTTGGTATTACCAATTCATTGACTAGAGAAAACAGCCTTTGTTTAGGGACAACAATTTTTTTTTCTTCTCAAGAGTTAAAAACATTTTTGTTCAGTACATTTCTCTGGATTCTTTGTAGGCCAACATTTTGTGATTTTCTTTCCTAATTAGGAGTCAGTTCAGACCTACCTCATTTCCGGAGAAATTTAAGATTTGGTTCTGGTTTGGTTCATTTAATTTATTAAATTTTTTAGAGAAATCTGTTGTTTTTTAGATATGTAGGCTACAAGTTTTGTAAAAAATAATTGTCTTCCCCCTAAAAAAAACACACAAAAAACTGCATATAAACTAACCAAAAACAAACAAATAAAGACAAACTAACAAAGAAACAAACACCCCGCCCTAGAACTGTAATTTTAACAGTGTGTTTAAGCACATTATTATGTGTTTATTTTTGTAGGGAGACTGTCAGTGCGCCCTCTCTGTGTTCTTGTTCCTAAATTTACAATTTGCATTATTTGTTTTCTCCGTAGTAAGTTCTCTTGATTCGTACAAGGAGCATGGGCATGGCCGTGCTCATAAAGTTATCATAATGTTGAAAGTAAACAAGTCGGCCCCTTGATCAAGATGGCGTACACACAAATGTAACTGTGAAGGTACTTACTGATTTTCATCCTCTACATTGCTTTGTATTTGTTCTCTTTCATAGGGTTGTTACCAAGCAACCAGCTACCATGGCAACTGTAGGAATCGAGGAGAGGAGTAGCCAACCCACAGGAGGTGGCACTAGCCCAGCTCCACCCATCAGTGAAGGGGTAAACATCAAAATGGAGGTCCTACCCATTAGAGAAACAGAGATAGAGAAGGAAAGCGTGGATACAGGTCTTCAGGAAAGGTTATCCGATCAATTGGAGAAGGATGACCTTGAGGATGATGATGAAGATGATTATCTAAGTCATGAATATGCAAATGGAGCGGAAGACGAACGCGGCTACTCACCTCTTAGTTCACATATGGAATTTGGGATAATTGTGAGTTCAAACATGTTCTTATAAAGGGAAGGAATGAAAGGAGTGCTGAGCTTAAAATAAAAGGACAATTAATTAATGTACACATTTAAAGCTACTGATTTTGTTTTCCTGGAGTTGGATGCTGTTTTGTTAAAGACATTATTGGATGAAGGGCAATTAGGAGTGAGGAGGTACAAGAGTTGAGAATTGAGGAAAAACTCTGAAACGTAATGGATCATACAAAAGTGACCTCTATTTAGTATTTAGGCCTACTTTTCTTTGTCCAGGTTTGACCTCCAAAAGGTTGCAGCATTCCTCTGGACTCAATTTTACAAATTGGACATAAAAGCATTATGTTATATAAGCCTTTCTGGTTGTAAGTAAATTTTGATAACATTTTTATATTTTTAATTTCTTTGACATGTTACTGGAGTCTGTGAATCCTTGTTTTTCCTTCTCAGTCTGGTGACCAGGATTACAAACCCTACCGTGACATGGAAGGCAACCAAATACTAGACGTTGATTGTGGAGCTAACCGGGCATTGCTTTATGTCAACAAACTCTGCCAAGGAAGCAAAGGACAGAGTATATTCTTTGATGTAAGTTGAAAAAGGCTTTAATTCTTAATTTAGTTATATATCCTTCAGGATTTGTGAGCTTATTGTGGGGTTTAAGTCATAAAGAAGCAGGAAATATGTGTAAAAATATGATGTACTTCTCAAAAATAAATAACAGTTGCTTGATGTGGTATGACTTAATTATAGGAAATGTTTATTAAAAGAGTGAAAATTCACTGGCTCGGGCCTTGTCTCTTAAGAAAACATGCAAATGCCAAACCTCTGGCTCTGGCTTGAGCCACCCTTTGAGTGCCAAACCTTTGGCTTGGGCCGGGGACTACTCTTTGTAGCTACTTTGTTTAGGCTAGAGTTCTAGTCTTTGGACTACCCTTTGTAGGTACTTTGTTTAGGCTAGAGTTCTAGTCTTTGGACTACCCTTTGTAGGCACTTTGATTAGGCTAGAGTTCTAGTCTTTGTATGATAAGGTAAACTTCAATTGAGAGTGTTCACTTCAGCAAGTTCTTAAGCTTTGAAAATTCAGAACTTCAAATTAGTTGATGAAACAGATAAACTAGAACCGTATTAATGGTGTGAGCTATCCTTGATTACTTTACACCTTGCAACTAGGCTGCAGAGAAGAACCACAAGAACTAAAGTATCACGATTTAGTTCAGCTGTTGTTCGTCAAGAATTCTGCAACTTTCAGATGATTAGTTGATATTTATCAATCAAAGATAAAAACAAATGTTTTTGGAGGTAACATTTAGGAAATACAAATTTCTTGCCAGAAGCTGTGGTAACATTCACAACCTGGTGACTTCCTCAGGGTCTCTTGTAAATATGTAGACTCATCCGTTACATTGTCATTAATGAAAAAGTAGTTTGATTTGTTCAAATCTGTCTTTGTTATTGAACACTAACAGAACCGATGGCACACCCCTAATGAGTTCCAATACATCAGTGGGAGAGAAACAGCCAAGGATTGGAAGAGGAGCATTCGTCACCGAGGCAAGAGTCTTAAGATCCTCATGTCTAGGGGACTCTTACAGGTACATCCTTCCATTCTCAGGTCATGCACTAATATGAGCTAAGAGGCTCCAGTTGATCAATCAAAGCACTAGGGTGGAAATAACCCAGAACTGAAAGGATTGCCTCCAAAAGTGTGTTTTACAGATTTTGACAACTCTTTTCACTTTATGCGATAGTTGTACTTTACAACAAATGATTTGGGGTTTAGCAAAGGCAAATTGACTAGAGCAGAACTTGAACCTGCTATACTGGCGAATTGTTTTTTCAGTGCTCTACAACCGGTTCTGTTCAACATAAAACTATTTACAAATTTAAACAGTCAGTTTCCCTTGTGGTTTATTCATTTTATTTTCTAAGACAAATCACAAGAGGAAGAGAAGGATAAGATTGGTTCAAGAAATAGACACTCTCCAAGAGGAGACTCTTCTTGTGGAAGAAGTTCTAAAATTAATTTTTCTTGTTGCAGACGCGTCCAAGATTATCTGACAAGAGGAATGGTGCCAATGGCTGCCTACAGAATTTCAATAACAATGCAGCAGAGAAGATTAAAACTCCTCGAAAACTAGGGTAGGTATTCCAAAATGTTGTGCCTTTCTTGATCCCCCCCCAAAAAAAAACAAAAAAACAACTTCTATATAAAAAGTTATCTTGATTTTGGTCATGGCAGATGAATTTACTGCGATTTTTGGAATTCTAAGTTCAATCACAAAGTTAACACTCTTCTGTTGAACTAGAAATGGTGTATTGCAAAAACTTGCATCTTGCTCTATCTTGAGCCCTTTCCTTAGCTTGTGCTTCTTCTAATTTTGAGTTTAAATAAAACCTACTCATCTTGCAGTTTATAAACAAACTAAAGTCAAAAGTGTCCAAGGAGCTGTGCAATGCTGACCATGCTGCCATTATAGAGCCAACCATTATGTCTAGTTTCATTGCAAGTATAGTTTGGTCTCAAGAGTTCTAGTGTGCCCTTTATTTACCCCCAACGTCTTTAAGCAATTGATAAAACCTACATAAACAGTTTTACTGATGATGTGTGTGCTTGGTTTTCTCTTGTTGTCTTTCTTCTCAGAATGGATACTGAGCCAAGCCAACTGAATCAAATCATCAATCATCTACACCAAACAAATGGTTCCCACCTCCTGGCAACCAGGGAAGGACCACGGAAAAGAAATCTACCATCTGAGTACAAGAATGGAAAGCGCTCTCGCAGTGTATCACCAACAGAGGGCGACATTTACGATGAACAGCAGAGATGTATCTTCCAGGCTGCAAACTCACCAGAACCTCAAAATATTGGTACATAGATTGTATAAAAATTATCCTTTTCAAGTTGAATAAAGTACTAACATAAACTTGCACTAACTTTTGATTTAACAGTTTAGCATTCTTTGCACTTTTGTCGTGTGTAGTTTTAAATATTGGCTGTTTTTGTTTGTGTAATTTTTTATGTAATTTTGTTATTGCTCATTGATTATTTCTTCCTCTTGTTTGGTGCTATTTAAATGTTTACAGTGTGCCTTGAGATCCAGTCATGGATGTTAGGCACTATTTCATTTATTGTTATTATTTAAAAAAAAAGCTTTTCTTCACTCAAAAAATAAAGTCTGAATGATTTTCTTTTTAACTTCAGAGAATGCAAGGAAGTCTCTCAACCTCAGCACCAACAGCCCAGAGTCTCCCTCAAACAGCACCAGTGGCCATAGCTCACCGGTATCTTTCGTCCTGAACGACCCTCAGTCTTTTACATCTTATGAAAAGCGTGAGGATGCAGCGTTGGGACATAAATCCAGAAAGCAGAATTCACCTCAACACTTTGACATGCAAGGCAATGGTGATAAAGATAGAGATGTAGGTTTCAAGAGTTATTACCAAATAATTCTTCTCTTACATCAGTGGAGTAATAACAATAATAACTAGTTCTTATATATAGCACATTTAACATCTCGATGCACATTTGCCTACTTCTGTAATCTTTCTCAGCTCCCTTGGGAGAAGCCTATACAGCCCGGGCTGCCGCAGAGATCCAAAGGCTTTCTTAAACACAATATCAACCTCTACCCTCGCAGGTACCCGTTTATACCCTAGGTGAAAAAAACAATCAAAGTACAGCATCTTGCTCAAAGACTCAAGTGTACTGTAGTGCTCTGAACTGTCAATTGCTGATGTTGTCAGAGTGGCGAGTTCAAGTCCTTGTCATGACACTTGTCTCCCTGAGTTAAGTCATCTTTTTGATTGATTTGTCCTTTGATTGGGACATAAAGCTCTAGGTTCCAGGTGATGTCCAGGAACGCAGGACAGCCAGGGTGTTGGTTCTGGAATCATGTCTGGCAGCAGTTTGTGTATTCCTTTCATGATAGTTTAATGAACTGGTTGCTTATCATTTTCTTTTTATACTTTCTTCCCTTCAGGTAAACAGAAGTCCTCATATTATTCTGCTATCATCCCAAGCAAACAGCTCACCATTCCAAAAAGGAGTCTCAAACCTAAGACCAAGGTAAAAGACTTTGTCAAATTCTTCATCTGTTATTCACTTATCACTCAAACTTCTTGGCTTAGGAGAGGGGGGAAGTGATTTTATACTTTGAAATGCTGTAATTTCATACTTTGTGTTTCCAGTATTTTCTTGTATTTTATCTGTTTGCTTAATATTGTCAGCCTAACATTGCTGTTCTTGACCTGTTATAACTTTTAATGTAAACCCATTTATTTTCCCGATTATTATTTTTCAGATTTCATTGATCAATCTTTCAAAATTGTTCATCAATCCATCCCAAATCTTCTTTCTCAACTTGAACATGTCTTGAAACTTTCCTGCCACAGATTTCACTCCCATCAGCCTGGCTCTCGTATTAACGGCAATACTTTGATGTATGGGCCCCATCAGGTGCCAGGCCAGGGCGGGGATGTTAGCACTCGTCGGACTCAGTCGTTACTCACGCCGACTTCAAAGACACCCTCTAGTGTTAAGATGATTGAGCTGACAAGACCAGATGCTGTACACAACACTCAAGGTAACAATTCAAACTGTCTTACTTTTTGCTTCCAAATGACTTCTACATTTGTCTTATGTTTCTTATTGTCATCAGTGGTATGTTTAGAACTTGTATCAGCATAATGCTACCCCAATTTATAATATTTGTTTTTATATATGACTGATTAGCTGTTTTCTTCAGCCTCATACTTGTCTAAACAGCTGTGTTACCCCACCACATTCAGAACCTTGCCCTCTCCCCCCAAATGAGATCACAAAATGCACAAATAAATAGCCCCATTAAATAGCCCCATCCCCCATATGTCTTTGCTCTGGCTTCTCCCCAAACCCCAAATATATTTTTTATGCCACTGTCTAAATAACACAATGCTGTATTTACTTGCTTTATGTCTGCATTGATATATTTACTGTTTTTTGTAGTGTTGTTTAACTTTTTTGGTATTTAGTGCATATGTGTTTTTCAAATTAAATGTGTTGTTACTTCTCAGCTATCTGTATGTTGATTCACTCTTTTTGTTTGTATATCTATTTGTAATGCCTTTTGTTTATTACTCTGTTTTCATGATATAGGATTGGTTGATAGTAAACTCAACACCCCCAACTCTATAATGATTTTCTTGTATGAAGAGTAACACTTATATATTGGGCTATGTTTCCAATTGAAATGCTGCCAAGATAAATGTATACAACTTTGATCTATCAAGAAAATATTTAGCAAGCCATAGAAACAACTCCAGTAACTGACATTTCATGTGTTTTATGTTAGGCCTATATTATTGAAGTAAATGTGGTTATATTATTACTGGAAACATAGTTGTTAATTTGTTGTTATGAAATGGACATTTTTAATTGAAAAAAAACTTACCTCTTTACTTTATTTTTGTATTGCAGCCTTTCCCAATGGTAGAAATAACAGCGCTCCAAACTCCAGCCAGACTGCAGGCGAGATCAGCCCCTCCATTAGAACCCCTACAAATGATACAGTGTTCCTGCCCAGTGACATGAGCCTATGGACAGTTGATGATGTGGCACAGTTCATTCAGTCACTCAAGGGGTGTGAGGAATATGTCCAGGTTGGTGAGATGAAATAGATAATAAATCTTAGAATATCATTCTCCATGAAATTATGAGTAAAATCATAGCTTTTTTAAGTATGTGAAGTATCCATCAATATCTAGTATTTGGGGATTTAAATAGCACTAAAATCACTGAAGTTTGACAAATATGAACCAAGCACCAGGCCAGAAATGCTAGAGGAAGTTGGTGTGAGAGTAGGTCAAGAGGGGATGATGGGCAGAAATGCTTCCAAAGAAAATGTCTTCTTTCAATTCAAAGAATAGGCATAACATTTGGTCCTTGCTGGGAAAAAGTTGGAAAATTCTATTAGGAACAAGTGTACATATGATTTATAGACTTTCCTGGATATTAAGAAATTTTCTGAAAGCAAAAATCAGATTAAAGAAGGAAAAGTATGTCTGAGAAAAAATTGACTCATTCAATAAATCTGCTGCCACATGTGTCTTGAAGTCTCTCATAAGACTAAATCTCTCAATTGATTTCTCTTTTGAATCTTAGATGTTCCGGGATCAAGCTATTGATGGTGAGATACTCCCTGTCCTGACAGAAGATCACCTTCTACATAACATGGGCCTGAAGCTTGGTCCGGCTCTTAAGATCCGATTGCGGGTAGCAAGACGACTTGGCTTTACACTAGACGGTCAATACTGCCAGCTGAAACCTCCTTATGAGGAGACACATTGACTGCTAGACTGCTCAGGGTTAACTTTACAGGCACTGCGTCCAAGTAAACACGCTTAGCAAAAGCAGGTTACCAGCCAAAATGCTATGTAATATATATTGCTTGTGGCTGGTTCCACCACTGAGTTTTGATAAGCAAATTAATTTATTAAGCAATTATTATAATCAGTTTTGATGTCAGTATACAGTGATATCAGTCATGGCAATGACCTTTATCACAGTGCAGCCATCTTGCTTTGCTTCTCTTCAACCCACTGTAAGGCCATGCGTATCTGAACTGGCAGCTACAGCTTTTGGCTACAACTGTTGCTAAGGGTGTTGCTATGGACGTCCTATACAATGCATGATGACGCGGGGATCTAACTGTAGCCGTAGCTGAAGCCTCAGACACAGCCTGTAAACCAAACCAAGGCTAAAAGGAAAGATAGTCTGGTCCCTTTCATGATATGAGAATCAGAACTGTCATTGTCATGACCCATGTGTGCAGGGTACCTGAACACAGCACGATTAAGGTATATTGCCACCTGCTGATTCCACGTTGACAATATTTGGATATTTTAAAAATATAATATAATAAAAAAGCCACAAAAACCCCACCCTTCAAATTTAACAAAAATGTAATTGTTTTGTTGACGCAAAGTTAAACAATTAAATAAAACTTTCTCCTAATTTGCTGAACCAATTGTTTTGAAGTTTCCAGAGAATTGTCAGGGAAAGTTATTCTGAAATGTCACTTTGGACACCAGTTGTTATTGATATAAACATTGTAAATATTAAAATGAATGTATGATATTGTATAAAGCTTGTATTAATGATTTAATATTTAAACCTGACTGTATGGAAACAGCAGCTGTTAATAATACTCATGTAAGTTGATGTTAGATGGAAGAGGTTCAGCATGGTGCTGTTGTAAAATGGAACATGCACAGCATGGTGCTGCTGATGTAAAATAGAACATAGCATGGTGCTACAGATTACTTGGTGCTAACCGTTAATATTTTGGGGCTAGGGACGGGGGGACGGGGATGCTAGGAAATTGCATCAACTCTTACACAAACAGAGATGAAATGACCGCAGAATTGTTTCTCTTTTTTTCTTGGGAATGGTCCTAGTGTGAAATTGGAGTTAAAGAGTTCAGGGTGTGAACAGAACATCCATCATCATGGAACATGCAATCCTCCATTATGCAATTTTCTCCAGTTTGTTCATTTTGTGGTATTTTTTACTTAATTAATCCAATATACATTGACACACAAATTTATGCCTTGAAATGAGGCACCTCGCTTTGGGGTAGATCTATTTTTGATTGCTCAAGATTATTTTTTGTAATAGAATTCCAATGATTTGTGTTTAGTTTTGAAGTTGATGTTTTTACTCTCATGAACAGCTTGTTTTTTATATTTAAGTGCAATCTGCAAATTTGTTAATGTTTTTCAGGTATTACTTGATGTTTAATTTATGACACAGACACTTTGTTATTAGTTGGTTTAAGATTTAATTTTATACACAAAACAAGTAAAAGCAGTAATTTTGGTAATTTATATTTATGAGGGACAAAAGAAGGATTTATTTTACTCATAACGTTCTACTTATCATCGCGTCAATTTATTGGTTTTGTGCTTACATCTGGGAGACCTCGACAAAAAGATTTGACCTTGTCTTATCAAAAGTTATTATGCAACAAGGTTTTAAATTTACACTGGACGGCAGGCCTAAGGCCAGTGATTTTAGCATCGAGCCAGTAAACTCATGACAAGTCTGGCAGTCATGTGTTTGAAAAATGAACAATTATACTTTACTTTAATACTTTGGTTCTTGTCGTGTAAACAAATCTTGAGCTTCAAGCCTTGCGGACTTATGGATTATCCTTTAACCTTTTTTCACTGATGTGAAATTGATGGAGTGTGCAGGATGTCACACAAGAAGTCAAGATACAACCATTTTGTTAATGTGCAGCATTTTTGTTTGTCAAACTACTAAACCATTATCAAAGTTGAGGTCAAAAGGAAAATTAGTCTGGTACTTTTTGTATGATGACGTTATTCGTGACTTACGCTACAAACATGGAACCACATACATTAATGGTAACATGATAGCTAATGTAATGATCAGGCACACTAAGGTCAGTGGATTCATCCATTTGAATATAGGGGAGTGCTTTTATAAAGTGTTGGTTAACACACATTGACTTTCTTTGGTATTATTCATTACAAATCATTTACTTTCAATGTATTTAAGAATAATATGCAAGATTTTAATAAACTGGTGATGTTTTGAGCTGTTTATTCCTATAGACCAAATGTGCCTTACATAAATGAAATATTATTTGCTTTTGGTAACCACTTGATAACTTTTAAGGAACATTTTTACACACCGGGGATGCCTACTACAGATGTACTGTATATTAGAAACTACTCTAAAGGTTCAACTTGAATAAAGAAACTAACAAAAAGAAAACAAATCTTATAATGTTTAAGAGAGATTACTTGTTATATAGGGTTAACTCCAGACTGGTGATCTGTGGCAAAAGTTGAACCCCCCCCCCACCCTCATCGGTCTGATGGTTCTAATAAAGAACACAAGCATCTTTCTGCTATATTCAATGTCTTGATTTGACTCCCTTGCCCATTCTGTTTTTGTTCCCTTTCATCGATGGCTTCATCTTTTTCATCCCTTCAAATTTTCGTTTCTGTTGACCAGTGTTTGTCTTTTTCTTTTCTAACTTCTTCTTTTTCCTCTTTGGTTCTGTCGACCCATCTTCGTCATCGGACCAGAAGTTAAAATCTTGCACAATGTCCTCCTTGTCTTCTCCCTCCTCCATGACCTTGATTTTACCTTTGACCTTTGACATTGGATTGACCTTGGCAGGCTGGACCTCCTCCTCTTCCTCCAGGTCAGCATTAGGGTCATCTTCATCACCATCATCATCTTGGTGATCCTCTTCATCATCATCCTCATCATCATCTAGGCTATCACTATCTTCATCGTCATCTTGGCCCTTCCTTTCTCTTCTTCTCCCCTTCTTGCTGGCTGTGTAACGTTCTTTCTTCCTCTCAGCACGGACCAGAATGTCGTCCTCGGAGTCACTGTCTTCATCAAAGAGTTCACTAAACTCTCTCTTGTCTTCTTCCTTCCTCTCAAGGTGCTTCTTTTTCAGTGTTGGGATGTCATCTTGCATCTAATTGTAAGAAAGAGAAAAACATAGTCTTGATCGGCTTTGAGCAGTTGTTTCTTTTGAGTGTTGGACTTGCTTAATATTCTTGATGCTGAAAGTTTCTTTATATTCACCAAGAAACTGAAATGTGAGTGATACTTGTGTCAAATTTTAACCAATAATTTCTACCAATAATTCAATATTTTCTGATGATGTAATTTCTATCAAAACTGAATGTTCTCATAAAGTACTGTATAGACAAACCACACATTGCCAGGCAGTCTTGACCCCTTCAGTACCAACATATTGTTCATATAGTGACTGTGCCACACCTGGTATCAGACCAATGCCCTGGTCTTGGCCTTGGTGCTCTTTCAACTTTCAATGGAAGTGTCCTCTGCACAATGAAACTCAAGTCTACTATGTATAAACCAAATCTACCATGAAGAGTCTGTAGCCAGACAGTTACATTCACAGCAACTTAATAACGAGGATATAAAAAATTACTATTATGGGGAGTCTTACCCTTTCCTTGCCAGCTTCCTCGTGTCTCAGCTCCCTCTCTCTCAGCTTCTTGTAGGTTTCGTAATGTTTGCTCAGAGTCGTGCCTTGTGTCTTCAACTTGTTCTCCCAGGCTTTCTGTGATGAAAAGAATGTACGTCTTACCACCATCATCAATATCTTATCTTGGCAACAATGAACCGTTTGCCAACATGTACCTTATCTTGATTCAAAGACAGTAAAGTGACTTACCACAGCTGCATCACTGGTAATACCAAAGGTTACAGAGTCTCTCTGTTTAGTCACTTCTTTGCACGTCTCCTGGACCTTCTCAAGGAGACCCTTCATCACCTTGCAGTAATTGGCAACCTTGCACTTCTTCAGAAAAGACTTCAACTGTAAAAAAAAGATCACATAAGATCGAAATGTCAACCCTACAAGAAAATGAATTCACATTCTGAAGTTTTGTAAGCCACTAAACTTGATACACTGCTTCATGACTGCCTACAGGGCCTTGGTGATATCTTCAAAGTCTCTGGATGAAAGAAACAAGCAAATAAGTCTTGCCTTCGTTGATGATTCAGCCAATCATTGGTGGCTTACTTTCATACAGTCAACATTGCTTTGGAGAGTAGTATAGACCATGCTCAACAGCAACCTACACATCTAAACCAGCAAGCCACCATCTCTGTCATAATTCCTGACTTAATACCAATACAGAATACTGATTCACATCGCACCAAAAAGGGGCCAGACAATTCTTTCCCTTCCAGCCTCAGTTTAATAAAATTGATTTGAATGGAGAAAAACAGAATGTCTACAAAAGTCAAAAAGGATAAAGTTCTTCTTTGTTTACCTGCAATATCGCTGGAAATGCCAGTTCAGGGAATCCAATAGAATAGCTGTGTATGTTGAGTTGCTCCAACATGACATCGTACAGCTGGTCAATTAGCCCATCCTATGAAGAGAAACAAAAGATTTGAAGATTTGAAATGATGAAATAGTCGACTGGTGTCATGGAAACACCTGCTCATCCGAATCAGTTACCATGGAAATGTTATTCCATGAACTTTATTTACTTCATAATAAGCCTTGGCATAGCAACACATCAGTCTTCATCTTTCTCCTTATAAAAAGCAGCCATCATAGGAATGAGGCTATATTGCACTGTGAAGCAAAGTGTTTTGCTCAAGAACGCACGTGTCATGACTGGGATTCAAACCCACATTCCAGTGACTTTGCCACCAGAACTTGCGCCAGACCCCTCAGCCACAACACTCTACAGTGTCGTCTGAATTGACATTTTCATAACCCATACTTTCACTCAAGTCCATTCTAGGCTCAGGTAACCAAGTGATGAAGCGACAAATAAAGAATTTTTAAAACTCTATGAAAAGTTTTAACAAACATTATTTGAGGGACTATTGATCAAAAGGAAACAAATAATTACACAAATTATTCATAAAAAGAGAGTCATCAATATTTTAATTTGAAAAGGTACTAAACAAAAGCTTACCTTGAAACCACGTTCGTTGAGTTGTGACTTGGAAACCTTCAGCATCACAGCAAAGTTCATAGGTCGGAAAGACACGCTTGTGTGCTTTTTGTTGAAGTCTGTCGTCTCAAAAATCTGAAATTTTTTATTTCAACAGTACATTAAACTTCTGGCTGTCTGATTAGCATTTTCTTTGTCAAGATTGTGTTTTATCAGAAATGTTTACTTTTCAAATTTAAAGTAAAACAATTTCTAAAAAAGCTATGATTGCCCTTCCTCTTAAAAGATGGTAATATTTTGCAGCAGAGAAATTCATGACAACTTTTACAAAAGCCAAGACATTTAGGTCGACAAGAGAATCAAAGCAAAGTGAGCATGATAAAGAAATCTACTCTTGTGGAACGTCTCAGGTTCACATCCCATCCAAGATGGCTTTATTCTAAAGGACTTGGAAAGCACTGAGTGTAAAGTGCTTATTAGCGCTAGTGCTTATTGATACTTAATGTCGTAAAAAACTATAATCACATTTTCTTTGTCAATGTAAGAGTTTATCAAAGATGTTTTCCAAACCTCACCTCAAGAAGGAACGGCAGGAGCGGAATAAATGTCCCTGTAGCTTCTGAGAGGAGATTGAGAGAGCGGATGACCTGGAAGCGTAGAGGGTAGTAGCGAGCAGCTGGAATCAGCCTAGTCAGAGAGGATGACAAAATAAAACGTCTCAGTTCTGTATCAAAAAATCTTGTTGCAAAATACATCAAATTTGAACCTTTTTGAAACTTCCCCCATATTGGTCACATTCCCTGCAGTCAATAGCAACAATGACAATTCAGATTCTCATCACACAAGAAGGTACCAGACTATTTTTGCCTGTACAGCCTCAATTTGAACTTAATAGAAGAAAAGCAAGATGGCTACTCTACGACACAACAAGGATTCAGCAGGGAAAATCATCAACAAATCCAGTGAATAGTTGACCAGTTTTTGGATCCAAAGGTTGTCACAATGATCGAGTGGTTAGACTGCAAGACTTGAAATCACAAGGTTGTGGGTTAGAATCCAGCCAAGCTAATTGCTGATTTAACAATGACTAGGATAAGTATTGTCGTCTAGTTTTTAATCACAATTTACTGATTTGTGCAATTCATCAATATAGACATTAAACCAATGTTTGTATGAGAAAGATTTGCTGTTGCCAGCTTGGCATTATATCCCCTTGTGTATGCGTTGCAGAGTTCCCTTGTTGGGAGGATCATCTAAACAAACAAACAAACAAACAAACAAACAAACCATACTTGATAACTCCGATGGCTGTCTGAACCAGAGGATAGATGAGTGGGCGGAGGGTCTCATCTGCATGTAGTGTTCCCAACACACGGCACCATAGATTCAGACAATGGACGTACTGCCAGTTGTACACAGACTGGTAAGTATCCTGAGCAGAGAACAAACAACAACAACAAAATTGCAGACGTCAGTCTTCTGGTGATGAGAGTCCTTCAAAAGAAAGGTCTCAAAATAGGATCAAGTTTTAGGGGGTATGTTGGAATGATGGCATTTCCATCTTTTCATAACCCCTGGAGTTACAGATTTCAAGGAGCTACTGGGAACGGTATACTCAGCACTAGAGAACTAGTCACCTATCAGATACACAAAAAGTGTGAATTCAGATAAAAGTCTGAAATTTCTCATCCCTAGTCTTTTCACATCGAGGTCTTCAAGGTTGCGTTAAGGTTGTGGTTGCATTATGACACTTCAAAGTGAAACTGAGTCTTGATAAGAAGATTAAGTGAACATTGAACAGGGTTACTGAGGACTTGGAATTAAAACCTTAAGATTGAGTATGAGTGTTGACCACAAAACGTCTATTAATGAAGTAGTCAGCAGACTTATAGTTGGTGTCTCAGACTTCCACACCGAGTTCTTAAGATTGAGTCTGAGTGTTGACCGCAACATGTCTATTAATAAAGTGGTCAGTATACTTTAAATTGAGAGCTCATATCCCCTCAATAGCTCTATTTCCTATTTCTGACAGTGTATAACAAGGTGCTGGAATCACGTGTACACATTACCTTCTTTTTCACTGTAATTGCATTGCGTAGATGAATGGCAAGCTGTCTGATGTACACAAACCCATGCTGGTACGCCAACTGCGTGTTGAATGCAAACATTTCAGTCAAGGATCGCTGCATAAAGTTAATCAGAGGCAGTGTGGATGGCGACGTAAACTTAGAGTTGCGCACATATGCCAAGTACATTTGCTGAAACAAGAAGAAAAGATAAATTGTTTGTTGTGAGGCAATTAACAAATTTGTTCAGTAAATCCAAAATGTCTTTTACATGGGAATGTAATTACCATACATACAATTCTTACAAAGAAATTTGCAAAAAAAGGTATGTTTCTTTTTATTTTGCCATTTGATACTTCTGAAGTCCATATAGCTGCATATTCAATATAATAATCATCAACTTCATTTCTTTAGCGCACATCTCTTGTGCTCACGGCGCTATATACAAATATATCAATAGGTCTCAATTAGAAACAAACGGATCTAAGCAATTTACAATACGAAGAATACGAGGCAATGTCCCGACTAGAAATGTTTTTAAATCTATCACCATGCATTTTGGGTAAAACCAAACAATATTCTTTGTCTTCATGCACAAGTAAAATACATATTGTTCTCAACAAGTGGTTCTTTGTCATGTTTGATTTTATAAATAAATCAGCAACTTTCAACAATTTAAAGGTAGGAGTTATTACTCAAAAATGTCCAAGAGAAATCACAAACCCCAACCCAAAATGCAATCATGATTTGCAGTTGCCCCAAACCCTTTAGACTTATGTCAAAGCCTGGAACTACACATAAGCTATGGCCTCTGATGCCCCTGGCCTTGGCCTTAATGTCCCTTCAAAAGTTTTGCACAGATTCTAAGATTTTCCAGTGAAAGTAACCTTTGCAAAATGAAAATGGTCTTGTCCTCTGACTCCTCTCAAAGAGAAAATTCCAGGCCTGTTTGTCTACTTTTATAATTATATGTGTATATGCAAACTATCTTCTTGGTTGAATACAAAAGTTAATTCATTCTGACTGCAAGAGAATGTGTAGTGACTCGCAATGGCCAAATGCTAAAGGCACCATCCCACCTTAGGTGGAGAGGGAAGCCTAGAGCATTGGCTTCTACTACAAGCCTGAACACCATACTGTTATTGACCCGTCTCAATATGAACCACACTGAGAGTATCATATTTGCAGTAATCAGTAAATCAACTTATGTACCAATACCAAAAAGGATAGCACATTATACCATTCACTTGATAGATGACAATTTTTGTCAATTCCACACAACATTGCAGTCACAGTGCTGCAATTTTCTTTGCCAGCAAATTAAATCAAAGTATTCCCCAGAGCAGAAACAAAAATACAACAAATCCTCAAATACTAAATCTCTTCAAAGTAGATTTTTTTTTAATGCTCAAGGACACACAAAAATGTGTTTTTCTGGAAAATCATCGCTGGAAAGTATGCCTTTTGCTGCAACTGTGTGTTATGCCATACCTCCTTAAAAAAGATGAGCATTCACACAAACTACAACCCCATCTCAATGCGCATGCTCATTTGTATAGTTAAACAGGTTCAATGTCAATAGTTCAAGTAGTAATGAATGTCAATTAATATCAATGAACAGACTTTGAGACTTAAACAACTTGATTACTTCCTTGATAATGCAACACTGGTTTAGATGCAGTGCCAGGCAGGCATGTACCCAGCCAGGTGTGTACCCAGCCAGGCGTGTACCCAGCCAGGCGTGTACCCAGCCAGTCATGTACCCAGCCAGGCATGTACCCAGCCTGGCATGTACCCAGCCAGACATGTACCCAGCCAGGCATGTACCCAGCCAGGCATGTACCCAGCCAG
>JAUELU010000028.1:5864244-5874835 GCA_032357145.1 Evasterias troschelii | reverse complement strand
GTTCTACCCAACATCACACTTGGGTTTAGAATCTACGACGACTGTTCCGACATGAACTACGCCCTGTGGGAATCCATAGCACTGGTGGGCGCTCAACCTGATCCTCAAGACGGAAAATCTCACAACATGACTTGCAAGCTACCGGGACGCCCCCGAAATAGAACGGGACCACCTGTAGTTGCCATGGGGTTTGTAGGCACAGGAACATATTCAACTGAGGTGGTGCTAAGTACGGCAACGCTCTTCAAGAGACCTGTTATATCGTATGGTTCAACCAGTGACGAACCTTTGGACGAAGATGATGATGGCTATTACTTCAGTACCATACCGTCTGATAGGCAGAAAGCACAGGCCATTGTGGATTTGCTTGTCGGACTTCAGTTGAAACATTCCTCACTGGTAGTTGCGGGTAACGACGAAGCTGAAGATTTCGGGGATAAAGTTATCGACATTGCCGCCCACGAAGGAGTGTGTATTCTCAAACTAGGTCAAGTGGAATATGATGAAAAGGAACAACAAGAGCAAATGACACGGGTAGTGAAGAGGTTGAGAAAAAAACAAGTCAATGTAACTGTGCTTGTAAGTTCATCACAATCCGCTGCTAATGCTGTCTTATCTGCTGCCTCGACCTTGGCTAATGTAACGTGGATCGTCAGCAATCTATGGGACGAAAAATCTACAGTAGAAAACCAAAATGCTCAGGGTGGATTATTCATTCGTTATCACAACCCTGAGCTGATAGAATTCGAAGAACACTTCCGTTCTGTGATCAGGAATTTCAGCAAGACTTCTAACCCCTGGGTCGCTGAGTTTTGTGATGATTTGAAAATCTGCGAAACGTGGAGCAAAAGAGGATTCAGCACAAGAATTCCGACTCTTGCTCCCGTAATGGGCGCGGTCTTCGCTATGGCGTACGCTCTGGATAAAACAGTCAAGGAAGATTGTGATTGTGAAGACCCCCTTGCTCTCCCTGATTGTCTAATGAGAAATCCAAAGGTTGACAAAAATCTTAAGGACAACGTCAACGATGTTTCTTTTCCCGGTACTAAGGGGGCTTTCCGATTCAAAAACAGATCTGTTTTTGGGCACTTTGAAATTCTAAACCATCAGTGGGTTGATGGTGTGATTAAGATGGTTGACATTGGTTCTTGGCGATCAGAGAAGGGATTAGATATAAATGAATCCTTGATTCAGTGGTCCAGAAACAGCAGCGAGATTCCTATATCTAGATGTTGGACAGAATGTCAACCTGGTGAAGTTGTAGTTCCCGTTGATAGTAGTCACCACAATTGGCCTCGTGAATGCTGTGAATGTGTGAGTTGCAAGGATGACAAATGGCCTAGCAATAACTTCACTTGTGCTGAGCTCCAGAAGACTGCCGTAAGCTGGCATGATCCAACGGTGGTCATTTTGGTCTGCGTGTCTTCTATTGGATTACTCCTATGTGGATTAACATCATACGGTATGATCAGACACCGTCACCTCGCCCTGATCAAGGCAACGAGCCGAGAACTCAGCACCGTCAACATCATAGGAATCGTGTTGGCGTTTGTGGCAGTATTCCCGCTTCTCTGTCAACCGAGTCCAGGTATCTGCGGCCTGGCCAAGATCCTCTATGTCCTGTCCTTCACCGTCATGTACGCCCCGCTCTGTCTGAAGGTTAACCGTATATACCGGATCTTTGATAGCAGCAAAAAGTCCGCCAAACCACCAAGATTTACTGGATCGACAGCTCAGCTTGTGATTGTTGCAGTTCTGGTAGCCGTACAGGTATAGTATTTAAATCAATTTTTGTAAACTACTAACATTTACTTACATTTTATCCGCGTTGTTGAAAAGTGGGGATTAGTTTTGAAATTTGGGTGTGTGATAATTATCTATTAAACGTGTACTTTGTGCCCCATCAATATCAAGGATGGATCTTGGTTTGGGGGGGTATATGGATGTACACTCGTAACGATGCGAGCGGGCTGAGCGAAGCTGTTAGGTCATGATGACATTGATGAGCGAAGCTGTAAGGTCATTTTGTTTCAAATATCGATGCTTCTCTGTGTGTCTTCTGAGTTTCCCCCTAAATGATGTAACGCCGTATACCTTCTTTATCATACCGTAAGATGACAACAACATAGTTGGGTTTACAAAGCAGCTGCTGCAAATCCCATGGGGGTCATTTCGTGCAAACTCACCTGATGGGTTGGCGGGCTCCGTCTCAGACTTTGCTAATTAAAAAAAAAAAAACCTATGGGTGTCATGAACACACACCAAATTTTAAATTCCTACTTCTTAACATTGACCCCTAAAAATTTAAGCCCCGCCCCTTCAAATTTACTTTTTGTGTTTTGGGCATTTTTACAGCCGGACCCACATTCAGACCCCTGCCAAATACCCATAAAAGGTGTGATTGGTGTATCCTGATATCAGGTCACACAAATATTCACCTAGTTTATAACCAAATGTAATACAGAAGCAATCTAACATTTCACTTTTAGGCACTAGGGGGTCTCAAAAATGACAAAAAATCATTCCGCGGGCTAAAATGTCAGTTTTTAAAGACCTCTACCTTGATATAAAAATTCCTTTGCTACTTTTGACAGTAGATTCTAGTTGATGGGAAACTAAGTACCCTTTATATTTAATTGATATTACATATCTTATTTAAATTTGTAGATAAAGGCCCATAAAATGCCCAAAACACAAAAAGTAAATTTAAAGGGGCGGGGCTTAAATTTTACGGGGTTATATCTCAGAAATGTTAAGGAGAAGGTTTCTAAAATTGTGTGTGTGTTCATGGCATCCGTAGGGGAATGTTTAGAATTTTTTAAAGCAAAATCTGAGACGGAACCTGCCGAACTTTTCAGACTTGATTTGGTACGGAATGATCTATGGGTCAGTTATCCTCACACA
Organism: Evasterias troschelii; assembly: GCA_032357145.1. Classification (NCBI taxonomy): domain Eukaryota; kingdom Metazoa; phylum Echinodermata; class Asteroidea; order Forcipulatida; family Asteriidae; genus Evasterias; species Evasterias troschelii. The sequence continues at coordinate 5,871,931 of JAUELU010000028.1, read as the reverse complement.
ACAACTTTGCCGGCAACTGATGACGGTTGGGGAAAATAAATAATAGCATTAGGAGAATGCGTCTTATTCGGTCATTAGGAGTTAGTATACTTTTTCCTTTTTCCTTTTTGTAGCTCATAATAATCTCAATCAGCGCACTGGTGGAACGAGACACCTGGACCTCCGTAGAAGATCTCTTCTACGAGACGGGGGAGGGTCATGAAATGAACAAGACCAGGGAGGTCTTCTGCAAAATCAGAGGAGCAGTAGGGGTGATAGCGACGGTATGTTACGACGTGTTGTTGCTCCTTGCATGTTGTTTCTTCGCTTACAAGGCTCGTAACGTCCCTGGTAACTTCAACGAGGCGCGGTTCTACGTCATCAGCGTCTATGCCAATATTCTGCCGATTGCTGCTGCCGTGCCCATTCTCGTATATGCGGAAAAAGCCGTCATTGTGGCTATCTCAGTCTGCTTGATGCCTATTTGTAATGGATACGTCACTTTAGGGTGTGTTTATTTACCCAAGCTGTATGCTATCATAGCCAATAAGACGGATGAAGGGGGTAAGGATAGGTCACTGGGTGAACCGAGTCAAATGGGCACATCCTCTGCTCACCAAAACCTCAAGTCTTTTGTTCTGAGTAAGGGTAGTGGAAGTAAAGTGCAACCATTTGAGATCTCCAATGCAGACGGGGACGACTAATGTGGGATCGATTATGTCGTTACCGACAAAAGACTCTATAACGTCACGGCTAAACAGACACACAAAGTATCATTCACTCGGCCCAGTCGATCTCATCAAAGACCGCTGGGATGGGCTGTTTGTCTGTAGAATCAGGATGTAGTGATGCATGATGGGAACGATCATTGGGACTGCATTCAGCGCAGTGCGCACAATCACAACACGCGCACAGTCACATGAAATAAAAGCATGGAGGCTCCATGAATAATGTAAACGATCAAAAACAATATTAAAAGGCAAATAATGACCAGAATTATTTGCAATGGATTTACACAAAATAGCTACAAGTTAATATCGATAGTCGAATCTTTCGTAAACTGGAAGAGGTGACCCAGGGATATTAGGTCAGGGGTGATGGTCCACTGCGCATGTGTATACTTCAGCCATTTAAGATGACGGGGAAAAAGTTTAAGATTGGCGGTATGCGCATGCGCATATATCATATTTGCATACATTTGGTTTTTGATTGAATTATTTAAGAGATCGCCTTTGAATTATGTGACCTTTGACTTCACTTCGTAACCACTAAAAACAACAATTGCGCTTATATACTGCCCGGCAGATTTCAATAGGGGGCGGTTTAGGCGTATACAAAAGGGCCAACGTTTTATACAACGTGGCACCTTGTTTACAAGAAGAGTTATTAAATTTCATATTTTGCATTCCTGCAGCTGAATGACGAAGAAGTTGTGAAAGTGTGAAGTTGGCGAAATGTGGAAATGTTTGCAGATTGCACACTGGACTGTTTTTATTTTTGAAATTAATTCTTTAAAAAAAATCACGGATTCACATTTACTTCTTTCGTCGGTGTTTTTTTGTAGCACCGCAGTGGTTAAATTAGTAGCTGGGGAAATAATTATGTAGTTGTTAATTGTATGATATTATCAAGTTCCTTATTGTAGCAGGTGTTTCGTGGTAACGATTTTAAATTTGCATCAAAGCAGTATTTTAGTGTTTTTAACTTCTCGATTGTTTTAATGATGTAATACTAATAGTAATTTTGATATTGTAGAGTTGAAATTACTCACTAAAAACTGTTAAAAAATTAGATCATCGACCTCATCCGTCACTCTCCGTAAGGCATCGCTGACAATGGTCGAAAAACGGACTACGGCGTGTATCGACTACAACACTGGGCCTCACCAGTGTTGAAGGTCTCCCCCGGGTCGCCCCTCCCCCTCGGATCTTCAGGTCTCGGTCTATGAATATATCGGGTCTCGACTTCAACACTGATCCTCAATAAGTCTTTTCTTCTCACGAATTTATTGTTTATGAGAAAATAAAATTAGCTGTTATAAACTGCTTTACCATGAAGCAAAAGGACCATTGTGGCTTATGCAAACACTAGCTAAATAGTCATATTAACCTTCGGGAAAGACTCTGGGGTCGAAACGTCATGCCACTCAGTTGATTTGAATTTATTAGTGAGTGATCCATTCCTCTAGTAGTTCCACTAGTCTTATGCTTTCAGTCGTAATGAGCTGTAACAGTCGTTGTTGGTTACAAAATGCACATGCAGATTTGTCATTATGGTAATGTCGACTTGGCCCATCGTTAAAAACTTATGGTCTTTGAGTTCAAAGTATAGTCTTTGTATTTACTTGTGTTGTAGTTGTGTTAATTCCGCTGTATTAATTTACCCGGAAAAACACGCACTAACCAAATCAGTTTAGTCACCAATCTACCCCCGTTCCAAATCGCCTCAAAACGAAACACTACAAGACTACAAAATGCTGCAGGAGGGTTGCTCCTGTATTCGAAATATAATTGTTTAACATACATTGGGCGATTTAAAGGCAAGCATCTATTCAACTCATATATAATTTCCCTCATTTTGACATTCATCCCTTCACGGGTGATATAATTACGGCAATAACAAATGATATATCAGAGAACATTGGGTCTTTACTATAACAAGCTATCATTGAATATCGTCAATGCGACTTGTTCATGCACTAATAATAACCAGGACAAAGCAATTAATCAGTAGGCCTATTACTTTTTAGCGTATGATGTCAAATATAATTTTTCAAAAACTATTGTATTCATTTTATGCTTCAAACTTAATCTACATGACAATATTAACTGTTACCGAGAAACCACCATTGCTCTCATTTGAGCTAATTCTATAATATACATTGGGGAATTTATAGTTAAATTCACTGATGAATTCCTAGCACTAATAACAACGATATAAAAACAGCTCTTATCAAGATCAAGCTATATTGAATATCGCTAATGGGGCAACGTTGTTCCATGCGCTCATTTAACACAACCACGAAAAAGATAATCTTTCATCCTGACAAAACATAATGCCTTAGCAATTAATTTGCATGATTGTATGAAGTCAGGTCTAAAAATACCCAGTTCGTATTTCGTGCGAAAGCAAAAGCGAAGTGAATTTGCCTGCGTCACAATTGGAAAACGGGGTGTGGCAATTAATGCGTCACAAAAATTCGCTTCGCATGAAGTATGAAAAGGGATTTTTTTACATGGACAAGAGAGATGTAGTATTTACATCAATTAGTTATTACTTGCTTAGTATTATCTTTAAGTATAAAGTTTGTCAAATAAATACAAATTAATTGAAAACAAAACAGGAAGAAAAATTTCTGAATGTATTTTATTGGTGTGCCGTCACGTCTAGTGTATTTCATGTTTACGGGGGACGACAGAACAACTGAATTCTAAATGTCAATAATAGCAAAATTGAACCAAATCCGGCCTTGGTTTACCATGCCCGATATGGGGAAGAGGGTATACCGCCAGTTCCCCATGGCATACTTTAGAATTCCTGAGGCCAAGTTCAAGGGGGGTAAATGGATAGTAAGTAAGGGGGGAAATGTGAGATTAGTAAGGGTTAATGGAAGGTAAGTAAATGTGGTAAATGGAAAGTGAGAAAGGAAACAAAATGTACACAATGGAGACTTGCGCACATTAGCTCTGTTGGTTTTCTTAATATATATTCTTTATTTTACACAATATTGCAGTCATAAGATTATACATCAGTGCTGTCAAGTTTTACGACGGAATGTTTAAGGATACTAAACCACAAAACCTTTTGTGTTCACACCACAAATCAAGCACTAGGATGATATATCTACAATGAAAAGGCTGCTTCATACACATTGCAAGGGTAGCTTAGACATTAAAAATAAATATAGGTTTTCAAGCAATGGAATCGCAGAATTAAGTTGTGAGTACTTTAGAATTAAGTTTTGAGTACTTTTGCTATTCAGTACACTAGTGTACTACACTTTGCTTTGCAATGCACTTGGCATCACCAGTCACTTTCATTTGAGGGACAACTTGAAGGAGCTACAGGAATTTATGTTTCGAACCATGATCCCCAGTTATGAAATAATCTGCATTCAGCAGCATCACTTCAGGTTTGCAAAAAAGGACTTCATTGTAAACACTAATGTATCAGACAAAGATTTGTGATATATTAGTGTGTGACAAAGTAATGTGCGATACATTACATGTAATACATTTAAAAGCAATGAGTGTAATATATTTCATAGCTTTGAGTGTAATATATTTCATAGCTTTGACTGTATTAACAGAGTTATGTGTGATACATTTAAGTGTGGTATTAAGCAATTTGTGTCATAAATTGTATAGCTTTAGTGTATTACAAACTTTAGTGTGAAACCATTTTAAGTGCAACACATTTAATTGTATTACAAAGCAAATTTGTGTAATACATTTAATAGCTTTAAGTGTGTTACAAAGTTACGTGTGATACATTTAGGTGTAATGCATTTAATTGTATCACAAAGCAATGTTTGTAATTCATTTAATTGCTTTAAGTGTATTACAAGGTAATTCGTTACACAAGTGCCTGTGTAATGGCATTCTCGGGTTTGGTGGTAAGTAAAACAATGTTTAAACATCAGTTTTGGGCACAAATTCTAAAAATTAATTCTTTGTCCCGAGCGTACTAAACACATTAATTCCAACACATCACATCACATGAGTTATCACACACTAACTAACTTGGCGTCTTTTACCAATGAGTAAGCCTTCATTCACATCAACTGCAAGAAATAAACCATTGTACTCTTTCTCTAAGGAAGAGCAGGAAGATATATCCGCCTCAACTTGTATTGTCAAACCCTGAATAAAAATAGCACCTTTATTTATAACCAGCTGTGTAAACAGCAGGCAGAGTCCGCCAAGTGAAATAAAAAATAACCAAATTAAAAGATACGCAACATAAAGTTCATTATAAAGAGAAAAAAGGGGGAAAACAACAAAATAAAAGAGTTAAAATCTCTCATCCCTAAAACAAAATATATATCTGAAATTGTGACCATCATTTTGAAGCCTTCATTTTTAAGTAATTATTCCATAATGATAATGAAGATTTACAATTTTTCAGTACAATTCTGGAGGGCCATAACATGTTTAAATATACACTAGCAATATAAAAATAGCGTTTCTTTTTTACACTTAACACACATGGCAGTATAATTGGTGCACAATTTCGCGCTAAGCAATATGTTTTGCTAAGCAAAGTCTAGTTTGGAAGGTGCTGTATTATTTACATGCAGTTACACGCATTTAACATTCAATCACATATGACATTACCCCTTTTTAAAACATGCTAGTTTAGTTTTTGGCTGATTTGACCAAAGAAAACTGGTCCCTCTATGTCGCAACTCTTCCAATAGATAGATTGCAATATGGGTCATTGACCGCCATCTTTGATGTAAAACAATGGAAAAGTGCACGCGCTACCCATGACTCTCAGCCAATGATAGCTATTCACGTGTGCACAATTCATCAAAGACGGCGATCAATGACGCGTATTGCAATCTATACACAGCTCGTATACAAAGCTCCCTAGGCCTATATGTTGATTTTTCTTCATTGGTTAATAATGCCTGGTAAAATATACATTAATTTATATCCGACTAGAGGAGAAACTCAGTATGACTTTGTGGTGTCAGATAAACAATATAACCTTCACATCTAGTTGATCTCGTTATAAAAGAATGCTAATACTGAGAATACTTTTCTTAATGGTAAAAAAAAACACACAAGATAATTAGTCAACTGTTCACCGTAGCAACAGATAATAACACAGATATTCATGAGGTAGCACTACTGGATATAAGATTTCTCTTTGCAGTGAGGATGACTCTGAGAAGAATCGATTTGTACAAACAATATAATCATAAATCTTTCTTTACTATTTGGTATATTTCTTGAGCTGATACTTTGTACACCAAGACAGCGTCTGAATCATTTTATACATCAATCGTGAGGATGGAAATTTCAAGTAACACCTACTTTGGGGCATTTTTAAGTTTTCAAAGTGTACCTTGTTTAGTGCCAACAGCAGCTCTGGTCATTGCACAGTAATATCTAGGGCCAAGTTCGCGCAAGGACCATTGGTTGACTTCCTGTTGTTTTATAGTGACGTGCGTAGAGCATGCGCACAGAGTTAAATCGCGAACTATTCTAGTCATGTCATGTCAACGCGACCGGTGACTTAATGTACCTTTTTACTTTCTTATAACTGGTCCACTGTTCTATGCAAACGGCTACTTATAACCAGCGATGTGACCATGCCCCCCATAGGCTGGTTCAAAATAGTCGACTAGTGTAGTCCAACTATCGTCGACTAGACAGAGTTTGGGTTAACTTAGTCGAACTATGGTCAACTATAGTCTTTGCGCGAACTTGGCCAAGAGCAAGGCAACATGTACAGTGGTTTATGCTGGGTGAAGTTAAAGGCTTTACAATGGTCCAATTAGAACAAGCAGGTGTACAAGCGTCTAACCAATAGAAAACAGGTGTTCTTTAACACAGAAATCTGACAATCACTTAACAACTATCAACTACAGCAGTAGAATACATGTAGTCTCTCTACAAGACGTTACTTTCTGATACTTAAGATTTGCCAACAGAGTGCGCTCTTTTAGAAACTTAATATTATGCAATAAGAGTTAAGTGGAGATGGGAAAGGCAAGAGGGAAGGTCCTCTTGTCTGATTCAGAGGCTTTCTTGGCTGTTGAGAAGTCAACTTGTTGAGTTTTCTCCATGGATGGTGTTCTGCAACGGTGGATGGCTGCTAGTTTGCCGGAAGGAGTTGCGGTTGGTATGTGCCGTCTTCTCAATGGCTCTTCGTATCTGGAATGAAGAATCACACAATCATCAATCATCAAGAATGTGTCTTTTAGTTCTTATATAGCGCCTTATCACACCCCTAGGGGTGTACCAAGGTGCTCATTATTTGTTTTCCCACAGGATAAGCAGAGATATGTTTTGAATTAAGAGACCCATTTATGTAGCACCTTCAAATGGTTTACAAGGTGCTGCGGCGCAGTCAGCAGGCACTGCCAGCAGGAAGTTTCAAATCTGCACTGGAACTTTTTTTTTTTGGGGGGGGGGGGGGGAGAAATGTAGCAGCAAAAATGCAACAGTATCGCCATATTTTTTTGTCAAGAGCCATTTGCTTATGACTTTCTGTTACTGATGCAAACAGTACTTGGTGTACCCGGAAGGTGGGTGTAGAGCCTTACGTCTTCCATCTGGGCACACAATGATGTCATCCAGCAAGGAACAAATAGTACAATATTCATAAGTCTCCTACCTCTTTCAAAGACACAACTCCAACTAATCTTCCAAGAGTTGTAACATAGGTGTGATTCAGACCAAGCAAGGAGAACATGGAGTGACACTAACAAAAGAAAAAATATTACAAGTACAATGTATTAGGGGTATATGTTATAAGTGCTCATATAATGATAATAATTGGCATTTAACAATCTTGTTACAACCATAGTCGATAGTAATGTTAGTTTTAACAGTAATAATTTATTGCAAGACTAGTGCGCCCTCTCTATTTGAGGATGTTTGAAGGTGCAATGTACATGTACAATAAAAATCCTTTAAAAATTACATTAAAATATAAACAATAAAAATTACATTAAAATATAAACAATAAAAATTAC
>JAUELU010000028.1:5841143-5856182 GCA_032357145.1 Evasterias troschelii | reverse complement strand
CTGAATGTCTTGAGACTTGACCTCAGCATTCTACTTACCAACAACAGCGTATCCACCTGGTATGACCTTATTGATGATTCCTGCTGATGTATGAATGCCTTGTGGGAACCATGCTGCCATACATTCTCCTACCAGCCTTCCAAATGCTGCTCCTAGTGTGAAGACTGGTATGAAGACACCAGCAGGTACTGGTAGAGTCACAGCTAGAGCTGTCATCCAGAACTAGGAAGAAGCAATATGGGAGGATCAAATAGTACAACAATTTAAACTTCCAACATGATGCATCCTTTCAAGTCTGATTCTAGGCCATAAGTTAAAGGCATCATACAGAATTGGTAAGAATAAAAAGGATCATTGTTTAATTTTAGTCTAAAAGCTTACTGATTATTAATTTAAAGGCACTGTACACGCTTGGTAATTACTCAAAATATATATTAGCATAAAAACTTACTCGGTAACAAGCAACGGAGAGCTGTTGAAAGTATAAAATATTGTGAGAAAAGACTTCCTCTGAAGTAACGTAGTTTTTGAGAAAGAGGTAATTTCTCACTAAAATAATAAAAGACTACTGGCCAGAAGCCTTTTATTCCTATCTAAAAGCACACTAATTTACTACAAACTTTCATAATTTTCTTGCAATTTCAATGACCAATTGAGTCAAAATTTTCACAGGCTTGTTGTTTTATGCATAATGTTGGGATACACCAAGTGAGAATACTGGTCTTTGACAATTACCAAACGTGTTCAGTGCCTTTAATGATAGAATTTCTGTGAAATATTTCCCTCTGAAATGAGTTATATCGGAGAAAACTGTATCTGAAAACCTGAACAAAAAATTCAACACTTGGCGATAAGTGTCACTGGGTTCTTTTACTAGCATTACACAACTCATAGGACCTACTGCTTTACGTCCCATACGAAGGACAAAGCAATAATGGTCAAGTGTCTTGCTTAAGTACACAAATGTCAAGACCGGGACTCGAACCCACACTCTGCTGATCAGAAACACAAGAGCTTGAGTCCACTGCGCTTGACTGCTCGGCCGAGATACGTCACTGTTTAGAGATAGATTGAGATTCTCCACTCTACCTGCATGATGATAAAGACTCCTAGGGTGACAAAGACGTTAGGACGATGCCATGGTTTGTATTTGTTCTCTTCATTCACATTGGCTGGATCCGTACCGAGGGTTGTGTTACTAAACAGCTCATCAATCTGTTGCTTCTGAGTCAGCTGTCAAATCAATCACACACAGAGTTTCATACTGTTAGTGGAGTATGGCAAAAATATATCACTTCTGAGGTGGGCCCTTGTGGTGAGAGAAGAGTGGGCACTTTGAGAGTACAGTACCAAATCCTTCACAATACTCCACTCTATGGTAACTCAACACATAAAGATCTAGACTCTGATAAAATAGGTGTGTCTGGCCTCATGCTATGACTGAGTGGGCACTTTGGGGTACAGCACCAAATCCTTCAAACTTTCAAATCGATGGTACCTAGACACATAAATGTCTGGACTCTAATATGAAATATGATCATTGTGCCTGGTTCATGCTAACGAGACATTTATTACTGATTTCATGGTGTACAATCATTTCCATGTGTTTGGTTTTAGAAAAACTTGGGTAGGTTAAGGTCAAGTGTACTGAAAGTTGTGCCATGACTGATTATCTTACCTCTCCGGCCATAAATTGACCAAGCCCAAGAGGGAATGTGATGGAAGAGATGACCAGAGCTACCAGCAGAGGATACAAGAAGCGACTGAAGGCAAAGGATAAGATTAAAATCTTAAAGATAGAAGAAAAATTGTACAGTTTTGTTCATTATCAGGTTTGAATCTAAACGCCTTCCGATGATGATGACGAGAGTGCAAAAAAAGTCAAAACAAAGAGAGAAAAAAAAAAACTCTATCCAGGGTGACCCCCACGTCCCATAAAGATTATTTCCACTACGTTATTCACAATAACTTCAAAACTGGTCTGGATGGCTAGATCAGTGCAAAAGAGAATCCTTATTTAACCCTTTAGAGACCATTCATTTCCATTTAATTATCTCAAAACGCCCAGACATTGCTAAAATTGTTAGTTTCTTTATTGACATTTTATCAGTAAAAATCTCAACATAAATAAAATGAAAGAGAAAATTTAGTTCCTTGTTTTAGAAATTGGGATACTATGTCTACACACTACATCAGAAAATTTCTTATGTGGCCATGACCTTACTTTGACCTCTTTATGTGAATAGAAAATAGGTTAAACTTTGTGGCCGCTATTGGTGTTTTGGTACCAGCTGCTTGTGGCCGCTATGGTCTCTAAAGGGTTAATATGAAATATGGACTTCTGTATAAGCTGGCGGTCTAGCGAAATTATAAGCTAGATGGTACTGCTGGCCAGTGCCCCAAACCCTGATTGCGATATCTTCATTTAATTTGTAATTTGGACTCACTTCTTCATGAGGAAAGTGCTGACTCTCCTATGGGTCCTGTTAAAATCCACAATCCGTCTGTGCAGAAATACAAACAGAGCACCACCGAAGCCACACGCAATGCTGCAGGTAAATTTTGAACCAGGGACATAAACACATCAAGTTGTCAAGATCCTTTTTGTTTTTGATGCAAGTTTGCCCCAAACAAGGCTAAAAGCAACTCTTGGTAAGAGGCTAAAAGAAGAAAATATCTAAGATGAAAATAACTCGGGAGAGCTGAAGGTAGGAATTGATATTCCTCCTAAAACAGTCTAGATTGTAGGATGGAGGGAAACCTGCACCAGGCAGGGAGCTCCAAAGAGATGCAGTACAAGGAATAAAGCTATTGGAGTGACTTTTTGAAGGATATGTGTATTATTCAAAGTGTTTCGTCTTCTGATAGATATCAAGGTTGGTAGGTGTGGGTTGGTGCTGGACATCTTCATCTCCTGGGGCTTTTTCTCAAACCTCGGTTTGGGCTCCGTCTGCTGGTCTGGGCTCTGATTTATGTTAGAAAAAAAACATGCAAAGTATACACTGCTCCAAAATTGAGCCAAAGCCCAAGCCAAGTTTTTGAAAAGGCCAATGTAAACCCTTTTTTTCTTTTCTTTTTCTCCACAGGGCTCGGGAAAGTACAGAGTATACAATGCTTAATAGTGACAACAAAAAAAGAATATACTTTATCCTTGATGCTAAATTTACATTTATCATACAACCCCATTCTTAAGACTATTTTAGGGTTCTTTTACTAGCCTTATCAATTGGAAAATTAAATTGTTTTTGTAACAAGACATCGGCAGAGCAACACCTGTGGAACACTCCTCTGGTTTATTTATATGACAATAGAAACGCAGGAACAATCAGATGAGTTTTTCGATGACAAACATTTTACAAATCATGTAGTATTAAGGTCAAAGATTTAATCACACTGCCTCCAACAAAACCAACAAACACATTGACTTTATTAATTCTACTCACCCGATAAATGCAAAAGCAATCAACTCCTGTGGATCGAAAGGAAAATCTACTCTGAATGTGGTCTTGAACAACGCTGTGATGGTTTCTGAAATGAGGATGAAATCATTTGATCAATTTAGACCTTTCTATTACAAGGTCACATCAAGAGTTTTAGCCAACCGAGGTTGTAAAACTATGGGAAGACAAAAATTCAAAACAAAAACAGATAGCTACAGTTTGTAACAATGCTTCACAAATACTCAAAAATAGTGTTGAACTCTGTCGGAAACAACGCAATCAATCATGGGATGTATTTTTTTTTAATTTAAAGTTTGCAGAAATGTTGAATTTGGTCACAACATCTGCTAACACGATTGAATGTTTTGTTGGCCGTCCGTACCAACCAAGGTCTATAATAACCTTTAGCTTTCGAGAAAGACTCTGATAGGTTCGAAATGTTGGACCACTAAGTGCTTTTTATCTCATTATGACAACCATAGAGAACAATATTTTCATTTGTGAAGTTTTGTAATCAATGACGAGAACTGCTCTGAAGGCTGAATCCAAGCAATCATGAAAAATTGCTTTTTTAATCAGCGATGTGAACGGCTCATATACAGGAGGACTCCAGAGGTCAGTCAAGTGGACAGAATGAAGCCATCCGTGGGCAGTTTGCCACATGACATTTTTAAGCCATCATATCCCAGAGACAAAATATGCATTTGCAATGATTTTTTTGTTACTTTTATTTAAATATCAACATTTTATTATCATGTAATTAAGTTGTTCAAAATGCTGTTAAACATTTCTGTCAAATGTGTGTACGCCTTTTTTCATCCACCCGGTAGTAGGTATGCAAACTCTCCTTTACACCTAACCTTCAAGGCCTTCCACCTTCATACAATACACCGATCCATTAAGCCACGCCCATTTCTCATTGACCGATCACAACCGCGAAATCTGGTGATTTTTGCACTAATGGTGATCGGGTTTTGCGGCTGTGATTGGTTAACTCGTAAGGAAGCGGGGCTTAATGGATCAGTCTATTACACTGACTTCCTGAAAATGAGGATCCATGTCTGAAGTGGAAAATATTTCTGAGCTCCATCATTGAATTGTTACCTGTACAAAATCTACTATTCTTAATGGAATATCATTCAATGGCAGTGTACGTTATTTGGATAGTAAGATATTCTTCATCAATCCATCTTTTTTTTGAAATAGTTCATAAACGATTAATAAAATTTGAAAGCGGCTGTGTGTCACACATTTGCTTACAGAAATAGACAGCAAGTTAGCATGCCTTTCACTCTGCTTACCGCTAGCAGTGTTTATTAATTATTAATCAGCTGATGACCGCTCTGTAAACAAAAAACGTCTTCTTACATATGCTTTTAGAAATTGGGCTCATACCTTCTTCCTTATTCCAAACAGCCAGCAATCTAAACACGAACGCCCCACACACTGCACCAAAGAATCCTCGCCAGTAGTTCCTAACAGCAAAGTATGTTGAGGTGACTTCAATACTGAACAAAACCCCACCGATGGGAGCAGCAAAATTGCAGGAGACACCTACGGCGCAGGCTGCTGCCAACATCTCACTGTTTCTGGATTCATTCTAAACAAAACAAAAACTAACATATTAGTACCTTTCTTTCTTGTTGAATTTATGTTTGTAAATGAAGTAGTTTCAGAATGATTTAGGGTGCAACAGTTGTTTGAAAGACCAAAATGTTAACAACTAAAATATTACATTGAACTTTTTGTGATCTACTTTTCTTCACAATTGCCAACTAATTTTGGGTTGAACTTAAACGGGACTTGAACCTGAGACAACAGGGTTAAAGTTGGCGGTCTTCCTATTTTGTCAATTACTTTTTTGGTGGGTGCCAGTCAGAAGCCAATCAACCTAAACTGCCTTCGTGTAAACAAAGACAAATTTACTGAAACAAGATTTAAAACATGCGACCTCAATGGTTCACCATACTAAGTTATCTAGCCCTATGATGGTGGTTGTCCATATGTTTGTTTGGGAGGAGGGAGGGGAGGGGGTGAAAATCTCACGGAGTTAAATGAGGCCAATGTTTGAATGCATGTGAGTCTTGTACAGTCTTTTGAAAATAACAATCTGTCTTACCTCAAATATCCCTTTGAAAGTAACAATGAGTTTGCTGAGAATGGTGGATACAATACTGGCAATGTGGACAAAAGGACCCTGAAAGAAAGAGACAAAGTATCGGACAACATTAGATTAAACAGTGACCCATCTCTTCCAGAATGACTGCTACAATGCTGGCATTACTGGGAAATTTACACAATAGTGGAAAATATTAGAGCAATGCCAGCCTCTGTCTTTGTCTACAGATACTTTCATGGTAAATGTGCCACTAACGAGTCCAACCTAGTTCCTCTTAAGTGTCAGGCTTTTTGAGTGTGAAACCAGGCTTTCCTAATGTTCTCCGTATACACTCTAGCTTTGCTGAGATGTACATTGTAAAACAAACAGCTGTTCAGACAGCGTTATTCTAGGTACTACATGTCTTTGGCACTCATTGCCCTTTTACATGTTTCCTCGATCCTACAATCTATACTGTTTTAAGAGGAATATCACTTCCTACATACACCTCCAGCTCCCCCGAGTTATTTTCAACTTAAATGTTTTCTAGTTGCGGCTCCTTACAAAGAATGGCCTTCAGCATGGCTTTTTTAAGAACCTTTAGCTGAACACAGCGACCTGTTTCTTCAAGAACAGTGTCACAATAATGCAATATTGATCATACTGATACTGCACACAAATGGAATCTCAGATCTGAGTATACAAATACTTTGAAAAACACCTTCAGGGTCAGTCAATTAACCTAGCCACCTACATAGACAGTGTAATCTATTTTGTACATAAACATAAATTATTTTTAAGTAGCGTGTAAATTTTTTGCATGTTGCCATACTTCTAAACTTCATGTACCAGTGGAAAATTATTGCTCAAACCTGTAAGCAGATATTTTCTGCATAAGCCTGTAAGTAGCTTATTCACTTAAACCTGTAAGCAGCTGTTTCTTGTTTAAGCCGGCTTAAGCAGAAATGTTTAATATAAGAAAAATTATTGATCAAACCGGTAAGCAAATATTTTTAATAGACATTTTCAGCATCAACCGAGTCCAAACATATTTCCTTGTGAATGGTTTACTTCATTGTGAAATGTTTAGTTTGCAAAAATATACTTAATAGCCCGACATTTTGACCCTAGCAGAGTCTTTCTCGAGGGCTAAATGACCTCAAAGGCTATTTAGCCTTCAAGAAAGACCCTGCTACGGGATGAAACGCCAGTCCATAGACCATTGTTTGCATTGATACCATAGGTTCTTTTGGTTGGTAAGCAGTTTGCAACAGCTACTTCTATTTTCCCATGATTTAGTTTGATCAACACAAAAACCCTCAATTACGGATCAGAATAATTTGTTAAGCAGGATATCTGACAAGCCTTTTATTAAAAAGACAATCCACAAAAGCGACAGGGGAGGGAGGACCCTGCTTCCTCCACCCATGGGGGATGATGTCTTGATTAATTTAAGCAGTAAGTTGTCATTACAGTGTCCTCAAGGGCAGCGTCTATTTTTACAATGACTTTGAAGTGCTTTGTGTTCACTATTGTGGCTGGCAGAATTGAGAATGCTTATGTCCGACTTTAACGGGTGTTTGTAACATTGGTAAGAGTATTTTATAAATAATCACAAGGTCTATACAGTTTTACACGCATGTATAAAGATGGTCACGGTGGGAATCTCCCTTTTAAATATTTTTGTTTTAAATGCTTTTTAAGAAATGAGTACAAATAAAAACAATTAGCTTTGATCTCATGAGTCAAATACTTAATCTTTGAAAACAGTAAAAACATTAAAGATTGTTTCCACTTTTTTCTAGTGACTCCAATAACCAATTGAGCATAAAGTTTCACAGGGTCACATTAAGTGTGGGTACTGGTCTCTGACAATTACCAATGATAACCAACATGACACATACTACTTACCTTCCATTATCAGGCATGATATTTGGAAAAAAGTAGGAAAATAATGTTTGAGCACAAGGCCAGGATGACCTTTTTGTTTATATGGAGTATGGTTTAGTATATTCTTTCAGGCTATTTAATCACCATTTTTCTGGCTATTTAATCACCATTTTTTTCCAATGACAAAACAAAAAAAAGTCAAACTTAAGTAGGAAGAATATTATGCCTGCATTATACATTACCTTAAAATGCAGTATCTTGTTCAAAAATGTCCAATCTAAGGCCAGATATAACAATGATAATAATTCCTGAGTCTTATATAATGCATGCATCTACCAATAAGGCACTTTAGCAAAGAGATGCGTTTCAAGACAGGTTTTATAAATTGTTGAATTATGAAACAGATTTATTTAGCACCTTGTAAGGGTTTACAAAGTGAACTCAGCAGCCACTGCCAGAAACACCGGGGCAAACCCCTTCTCTTAGCGATGGGTTCTTTTGCTCGTATTACACAAGGTATGGGATCAACAGCTTGAGGTACCATCCGATGGATAAAGCAATAATGGTTAAGTGTCTTGCTTAGGGACACAAGTGTCAAGACAGAAACACAACCCACACTCTGCTGATTAGAAACACCAGACGTTGAGTCCAGGGCTCGATTCCACAAAGAGTTAAGATTGATCGTAACTGCAAATCCATCGCAGTTGCTTATTAAAGAGTGATGTCACAATACAAATCACTATGGTAATACTGATAACTCATCTTAAGATCAATCTTAACTCTTTGTGAAATTGACCCCAGGACACTTGACTGTACGTCCACAACATGTCATGGTTTGCAGATAAATAACACACCAATTCAAGATTTGCAGAAATTGTTTATTTGACAACCCCTCGGTTTTATGAAAGGCACATTTTTCAGCCATGCAATCATCTAACTGATAATTGAAGTAAGTTCCATTCTGACAGCAGTATCTCTAGTCTACAGTAATATTTGAGTAATTCATATTTTCCTCTTCAAGGTTTGCATTTATGTGGTTTGATACAACTGGAGCAACAAAGAGAGAGAGTCTGTGCCTCTTCTTCTTGAAAAGTTGGTTAAAGTTAACTCTTGAATTTACTGAGTTTTAGTTCTAACAAATCTGAGTAAAGAGCTTTATGTAGGATGAATTAATATCTAGAAAAGTTGATAAAGAACAACCAGAATGAAAAAGAGTCCTTTCTCATATCGACTATGACTTCTTAATGAGTAAACCTTTTCTACTTAACTGTATTAAAATCTATTAATTTATTTACATCTTGAAAAGACAATTGATGTTAAGTTCTAAATTTACTGAGTTTAATTCCAACAAATCTGAGAATAGCTCTTTATGGAAGATAGATTAATTTCTAGAAGAATTTAGTAAAAAGCAACAAGAATGAAAAAGAGTCCTTTCCATTTTGCCTATGACTTTTCATTATAATTGATCCTTTTCTTCATCACTGTACAAAAATCTATTAACCTTTTTTCCTTTGATGTTTTATATGGTTTTTTGTTGGCTTTTGTAAAATGCTTTAAAGATTTTTTAAATTGAGTTTTTGATGTAATCATCATCCCACAATGGCATGTATATGGCTGCAACTCACAATAAATAAATTAATATTAAATTTAATTGAAGCCTGGTTGCAATTTCATCATAAACCCTTCCAGCCTTGCTTTAATGATTTCATCCTGAAGATCCACAAATAGGAGCTAAATAAACATTTTAGCTGACAATGCAACTTTGTAATTGTAAATACTGGAGAAAATAGCCAAGCACAGAAACCCTTGTTCAATGTTTTTCTGTTATACATGAAACTAATTCATCTAGTCCCAATGTCATGGTGCCGCTTACAGTTTGAGTTTTTCTGCTAATGTAGCTTGACAAGAGGCCCTCAGTGCAGAATTCCACAATAAATAGCTCCATAAAACTCTGCCATGATCCTGAAATATTCCATGGGTGTAGACTTCATTAGAATACCGACTACCTTCTTACCTTCAACCCCCCACCCCGACCCAACCCACATGACAGAAATCAAGATCATTACCTCTTTCCCAATGGGTAGTCCACTTCCGAGTGATGTTGCCACGCCAACTACCTTGGAGATGAGTGTTCGGAATGACAGATACTCCTTCAAGACAACACCCCTTAGAATGGTTTTCATTTCAGGAATACCTGAGCCTGAATAATGGAACATCATACAATAAGATCAGTCATTTATTTTATTCAATTAGTTTTTCTTTTATTTTTTATAACTCCAACAGCACAATAAGCGCCAATAACAGGATGAACAGGAAACTCAGAGAAATGTTCAGTTTTAGATTTGTGAGTAAACCCCCCCAATGGGGGAACCTACGCAATCAGGTAGAGACTGAAAACCCAATCCACATGCAAGGCTCTGGTCCAAGGTGGGATTCAAACCAGAGAAAATCTTTAAATCTTTAAGCCCCTGAGTAAAGTAAACCTAGGTTTGCAACTGGAACACTAATTGGTTTTTAATGAGGCAAAAAAAACCTCTCAACTCAGGAAATTTGTGTGATAATTATATTCCTGATTGCAGTTTAGAGAAAGTCAATATAGATTACTGTTAGCACAATACATCATACCTCAGGGTCAATTTGTTTCATTTCACCAATTGCTAACTAACCATGTCAAAAAACAAATATATATTAAAAACAAATTGTCTCTTCTTAGTGGTTTGGGACTTGTTCTATTTATACTTGCATCTTCAAATAAGATTTTGTCGCTTGTTCTTCGTCTTTTTGCTTTCTGTCTGATCAAAGTTTTTATGACATTATACAAGGGCCCCGTAACAAAGAACTGCACTAGGGGTTTGCTCCAGGAGTTTCCGCCATATGTTCCCTTACCTCAGATTAACTCCTTTGCCCTTCTAGAAACAAAGAATTGGTGGCTAAAGGAAAGGGATCATTTAGTGCCACTCTCTCCAAATTCAATGAAGTATAAAACCTTTTAACAAGTAAATATATACGTAATTCCCTGAAACCGTGAACAACTTACAAATGTTTTATTTTAATTATTAGAAAGGAAAAATCTTTATGGAAAAGAAACAAAATTAGGAGATGGTTTATTGTATTGCTATTGAAAGAAGGGAAAAACTTAATTTTTTTTTTTTATCGCTATGTGAAGAAGTGAAAAACCTTATAAAATGTTGTTTTTCACTATATAGAGAAAGGGGAAACAAATTTAATTGGCAAGTTGAAAGTCTTCTCACCGATGGCATTTGGCGACACTAAGTGGACAAAACCCGTTGAGAATATGATGAAAGCTACTGGGAATCCAGTCCATGCAAGGTACTGTAAAACTGGCTGTCCCTTTAAGACTAAGTACAGCTGTACTTGAGCTATGGGTGGAAACAAATAATTAAATAAACAATTAAATAAACAAATAATAAACAATCATCTTACACAATAACAGGGCTGACAAAAAGGTCTGAAACTTAGATTTAAATCTTAGGAGGTATTTTTTTTGTAGGACTCAGTAAAAGTAGTGAGTAAACAGTTCTTATACACGCTGGTAAGCCAAAACATTACTCTCTATCCCAGCTGCAAATTATTAAGATGATGTCTTTTGATTTCCAAAATAAATAAATAAATAATGTTTTAATGCAATTTTTACTCAATTGCTTCTTTTTTAAACTAGTGTGGTTTTTAAACTTGTGTTTTAATTGTATTTCTGTATTTTTATTGTACAGCGCTTTGAAACAGTGTTAAAGCGCTTTATAAATGCAGTTAAGTTAAGTTAAGTTATAATTAGACTTCAAGGGCCTTTAGAAACAGTATCCTCAGGAGATCAGAGAGAGCAGTATGTATTTGTGTCTCAAGAAAATTACAGCATTTTATGGAATAATTACCACAAAGAAAGCCTTGAGGCATCTTTCATGGCTACTCATTTATGGCAAGTATGAGAAGAATGCTTTCTGAATGTCTGGAAGGACAGTGGCGGACTAATTCAAAAATTCTTGTGTATTATCAATGAAGACGAGAGTCCAAAATTTATAATCTGATCAAAATCAATTTTTTTTCACCTTTCAGTTACTGTCCTTTGTGTTCGCCTTACATTGTAAGTTTTATCTTTTTACTTGTACTATATATATTTTTTTTCATGTTTTGATCTTGCCTTTGTTTGATATGTAATATCATTTTTGTTTGTTATCCTTTGGTTGTACGTACTTATGTATTGGCCTATAAGTACTTGCATTTATATTCCATAGAAGATGTATGTACTTTGTAATTACTTGAGTTGAATAAACGGAGTCTAAGAGCTCCACTCAAAAAGATTTTTTTTTTTTTATAAAAAAGTTGCATACAATTATCATACAATGTCTTATTCTCTGTTTCACCTGTTTGGAATTTAGCAATAGCGTAGTCCATTGCAAAAGACAATAGCGCCATGATTATTCCAAGGAGGGCAAGGAAAATCCAGTCTTCTCCGATCTTACTGAAGACAAAGTCACGGAACCAGATTAAGTTGGCTGTATTGAAGAAAATTATAAAGATATTAGTGAACTAGGGAGACTTCCATCATTAGGGCTAACTACTGTAGATCAGTTAAACCAGGCAGGATATTTGGCAAAAATAACTCCAGAAAAATCAGACCTGATAATGAAATGCTTGGACTAAGTATTAAAAAGAAAAAATGTGATAGCTAATACTTATATAATGAACAGTGAACGATTTCCCTTGTATAGCAGAGCAAATTGCTACACAAAATACATTGAGTTGCTACTCAAAAATCAGGAGTTGCTACTCAATATTAGCATTCAGTGTGCACAAAACAAGCTCAGTCTACATATTTTGCTGTGCAAAATTGCTGGATGAAATCGTTCCCTGATGAACATTTACTTAGCGCAAAATCTGCCTTTAGCCGGTTCACACTTCCTGTGAATGCGAAGAGAATTTTGACGTCACAGCTCTGTTTTCGCTGCGAATGTTTTTCGCAGGAGTTGAGCACAAATCAACTCTTCCAAATCATTCCTTGTGGATTTGTGACATCAAAATTTGCTACATTTACACCAACAACAAAATAAAACAATAAAAAACAGACAACAAACACTGAAAACTATTCAAAAAACATATAGGAAGTAAAAATAGTTTCTGGTGTTGGCAATGGTTGATGATTTTTTTAAAAATACATGACGTTTAATAAGCAAATAAATATGTGGACTAAATAGGACTTTTGTTAAACTAAATAAAATATCATTGAGTTTTGCAAAAGCTTTTAAAGAGTTGTAAAAAATAATGGCCTGAAATTTCTACTTACATTTAAAAGTATGGCAGCAAGTTCCTTTATAGTGTCTAAACTCATCGTCTAGCTGTCTTTGTCGTTTCTGTTCTTCTTTCTGTCTTGCCGCTTCGTTCTTTGCAAATTGACTCAGCTCTTGTCGGTACCTGCCATACATCTGTGGATTACGAGGAAGCCCAGATATATTAACACCTCCATCCGATAACTTTCTCATCGCTCTGCTCTGAAAGGCAACGCTGTCAGTGGTGCCATAATTTGAGCTTAATTTGTTCGCTCGTCTCAGTCTCTGATATGGTTTTGGGCGGGCATCACCCTGATTCTTGTTTGCTTCTTTTTTTACTTTATGTAATGTTTTCAACTCTGTGTAGGGTTTACAATTAGAGGTATCTCCGATGCTGGTGTGAGGTAACTCACTTGGAACTCTAGATGTCAAAGATGTTTTAGAAACGCCTTTGCGAGGTGATTCCAGCTCGGCTTGTATTGTATGTAACTCAGAAATTGACGCATAGTCCAGATTGACGCTGTTGTCTGCTAAACGTCCCGGGCATGAGTGCCTGAGTTTTGAGTAACCGTGTCGTGAACTGCGTTTTAAATGAGCACTAATGGACGGAAGTTTGTCAAGCCATTTGCGATGTTTCACATGCCTGCTTTTCTGGGGTGTGTCCTGAAGCAGACCCATCTCTTCATCGTAATCAGAACTTTTCTTATCAAGTTTGGTGTGTACGTGCGGCATGGCATGAAGGAAAGCCTTGAATCCTTGAGTATAATTGCCCTCTACAAACGCCATGGTGACAATAGTTTGTATAATTCCACTTGTATCTTTAATTTATGCCTTGATTAATGAAGTCTTAAGTAATAAGCAAAAGCTTTAGTTTAACTGATCAAACAAGTTTATATGCTGGTTGAGGAATTGAACCAGGTAGAAGCTTCCCAAGCGGCATGTACATGTAGAGAGAACATTTCACATCAACGCCACCAAAACAAATTAGCAACAAACTATCTCAAAACTTCCACAACTATTTGTTTTAAAACTAGGGACTCATTCCCATTGCGGTTTAGAGCCAAAATAAAATCTAAACAATACACTTTGGTCACATTGTGAACCAAATCAAAAGTCAGGAACGTTTTGATCACATCCTTTTCCTGTTATGAAGGCTACTTAGACAGCGTATAAATGAATGGAACAAATAGCATAAAAAACAGATGTTTTTTATTTTAAAAAAAGAAACAAATGTGATGTAATGTTGTTTTCTCTCATAAAATCAAGGTAACTGGATAGGTGAATGACATGGTTCCTTTTTTGAACTTGAGAATCAGTTTTGGTAATAGTATATTGCACACTTGGTGCCAGACAAAAATATAATCGGCAGTTTTAAATTAAGGTCTACATGTACTTGCACACGTTAAAGCACTTAGTTCATGTAGTTATTAGTCACTGAATTAGGAAGTAATGAATTTATCATTTCCCTTTTATTTAAGACAACTTTTTGTCTATCCTAAACAGTTTCTCATTCTAACTATATTTTTGAGAAGTGGGCATTCTTAACCCTCCTACTGACTAACTATTCAATCTTCATGAAACTTTGCCAGCCTTCAAATATACAACGGTATTCAGTGAGTGCAATCTACAAAGTGCGCCGTCAAACCTATACCTGTCTGACATGAATGACTATTCACCCAACATGGTTTTGAATAAAAATTTGAGTCAACCTGCAACTATTGTGTGACACACACATCACCTACATGAACATGCAGTTGGTTCTGTACATACATTTTTGAACACATCACCAACAATCGATGCAGTTGAAGGAGTTCACATGGTTGACTGGAAAATGTTACCACAGGATTTGTTTTAATGGATATTTTGATAGAGAGATTCTGAGCGCCACTAATTGAACATGGTGTTCCCATAAGACTCATTTCTACATGGTCATCCAGGTTAGGAAATTGATAGAGAGTGTTGTTTTGTGTGTTTGTTTATTTTAAATCTCCTAAAGCAAGTTTGCCCAAAACAAGTTTAAAAGTCATTATTTGTGACATAACAAGGGGCTACATTACAAGGAGGAACCATTTAACATGAAATAACTCATGGGAGCTGAAGGTAGGAGTTGTTCCTCTTAAAACTGTTTAGATTGATGATGATATTTATAAACAAGTACAAGGTGTAGAATGCGCAGTTTTTTAGTGCAAGAAGCGGTGCACTTGCTAACTGGCCCAGAGCATTTTTACAAGACAAGGGAAGGTATCCACGTATCCCATTATTCGCGCACGTAAGAATTGAAATTGAATTTTGACTTGATTAACAGAATCAAGAACAGCTTTTAGCTTTA
>JAUELU010000028.1:5808880-5835819 GCA_032357145.1 Evasterias troschelii | reverse complement strand
AGCTGTAGCCACAGCTGTAGCCACAGCTGTAGCCACCATTTTGGACATGGCTTCAAACTCGGACAAATCAACCAGTCCACTGATACAACAGGGATTTCCATTACTAAACATAGCCGGTTCTCAAAAACAAACAACTTGTATTTGTTGAATCAGGAAACGAAATAGTTATCTTTAAGAATACATCAGGTTATCGATTTTGGTTTGCACTTTATATACATTCACTATCCTTTCTTTTTCTCTTTTACATGTAGTTCCATAGAAAGCTGAAAAACACTGTACAAAATCTTGAGTGCCAGGCAGTTTCATCGTTTTTTGCAATTAAATAGTTGCACATCTACAGTATCCTGGGTAAACAACAAAGATGGCAGCCATCTTAAGTCAAGTTCCCTGGATGCACAGATAAGATTGTTATGACTGAGAGGCTAAGGCACCAGCTTTTTTCAGCTGCCCAGTCACACAGCCTTTAAGTTGAATATTACTGAGTACCGGGCCCACTGCCTCAGTACCACAAAGCTGATAAACAGAAACTTAACCAACTGACGTCCTCCTAGTCACTAGTAGCAAAAGCGTCTCATGGCTTTTAGCTTGTAAGAAGAAGACTGTGTTTCCCAATCAACTCAGTAAGACTAAGCAAAACGTATTTTTATCTAGGCCCCAGTTCATAATGCTGCTAAGTATGGGATTCTGCGTTTACACTCCAAATACTGTGCTTGTAAGTACCAATAAGTATAGAATTCCGCAGTATGCAGTGCTGAACAGGGCCCAGAACTATATGGTAGATAATATCATCATAAACCAAAACCAACCAACATGTGATATCTCATATCTTATGTCCTGCTTTTATTTACTTAGCAGCTTTGTGATATTTAAAGGTTCTGTATACGTTTGGTAATGACTCTGAAAACTAGTGGCAATAAAAACTTACTTTGTAAGAAGTACAGCAGCTTTGGGTAGTACAATGAATTTTGAGAAACTTTAAACTTCTAAGTATACTACAAAATTTTAATCTGAGAAGCCATAACACTTCTCAGACTGTGTATTCCTATGGGGAATAGTCTTCCTGATGCGTGGAAATATTCGCTCCGGTTTTTCGGTGATATCTCAAAAACGCGACCACCTTTTGAAGTGAAATTTTCACAGGTTAGTTTTATTGTATATACCTACATTTATATAGGATTAACACAATCAGTAGGCTCCAATTACCAAACGTATACAGCACCTTTAACAATGGCCAGAGCCCAATTTCAAGGCACTACTTACCACAGAATTCTGCGCTTACAGCATCCTGTCAAGCATGTGATTGTATGAGCAATAACCACAGATTTCCTTGTTAAGTGGTACCATGCTGTAAGTCCCAATAGCTCGAGGACCTTGGTTAATACAGATCTAGTTCCATGATTAAAATAACAACAGCCTTGTCCTGAAATTCAGGGAAAGTGTCTGTTAAAATCCTACGAAAGTCACTCACTGAATGTTTACCGTGTCCAAAGACACCAAGTACAAAACACTATACTTCATCCTCTACTAGCAGTTTCAAATAAAACCTGCTTATCATATAAAGTTGTGCTTACAAAGAAATAAGAAATTGGTCCCGTTTCAAAAAGAAGATGATCAAAAACATTCAAGGTACAAAAAGCCAAAAAATACATTTATGCAGCATTTCATATAACTCTTTGTTCACAACAACCACAACAAAGTTACCATTTTTTTTGCAAGTCAAATACCTTTGTATGAATCTTTAAAGCTTTAAAGATCTGCTAAATCTTGTTTTTTTTTGACACACAAATATAGAAAAATGTCTTATGACTGTTACATTTACAAATGTACATCTTAGACTACAAGGAAAGTAAAAGACTTGGGTTTAAGTTTACAGGGCTACATGTATGTTTGTTACATGTACATATGCAGCGAGCTACAGCACTATGTATCAAATCCCGTAAGCAGAAAATTGTGTTTGGAAAGAATTTCTGCTGCAAAAAATTTAACAGGAAACCAGTCCAGACAATACAATATTACATAGTGTTTTTGAAAGTAAATTGGGTCCTTGACACCATTTCACCAACCTGATAAGCAACAACGAAAAAACAAAAAGGTTAAGCAGAAATTTGTCCCTTCCTCAGCATGATGTTCCCTGTTGGCAAATGAGTTTACCAAGCAACTTTTTCTGCCGGAGTCCGATTCTTCTTTTACCGAAACAGAACCAGACCATTTCATACCTAACCATTGTCACAATCCCAGAGTACCGAAAACACTAGAAAATACACTTTCTTCTTTTACCTAAAAAGCAACCAGACCATTTCACTTCTAACCTCAGTTAATGAAGCAATCAGGAGAAATACAAGATGGCCCTACCTTGATAAAGA
Source organism: Evasterias troschelii (assembly GCA_032357145.1). Classification (NCBI taxonomy): domain Eukaryota; kingdom Metazoa; phylum Echinodermata; class Asteroidea; order Forcipulatida; family Asteriidae; genus Evasterias; species Evasterias troschelii. The sequence continues at coordinate 5,833,456 of JAUELU010000028.1, read as the reverse complement.
CACATACTTTTCCAAACTACGCTATGACTACTAAAACTAGAAAAATAAAACAGAATAAAGACAGAAACTCAATTTGGCAAATAAAGAAAAAAACATAGCATTTTTTCGCATAGATTTCCATATCAAACTTTTAAAAATCTTAATAAACATGTAGAAAAAATAAGATGCATATATATACAGCTGTACACAGCGAGGTCTCAACTTCTCAATCTGAATTCTCTCAATTCTTGGCAATAATTAATAAAGAAGTAACTATAACTACCAGGTATAACCATGTTTACAATCTCTTTTGGGGGGAGTGTTGACTGTGAAGAGCTGGTGTGGTCTAGACGTTTCAAACAGTATACTCTGCTCAAGATGACAAAGAAGACCAGTAGAGTAAACCGTTTGAAATGTCAAGTCCGCTACAGCTCTTTTCAGAGCCAACACTCCTCCGAAAATAGATTTACACATGGTTGTACCCGCAAGTTTACTACTTATAGTTACTTATTATCTTCCACAACATGCAAAGCTTCAAACATCACTTACATAATAATTGATGTCTTTTTGTTTTCAATCAAGATGCTTAAACAAAAAAATGAAAAGAAAAGTTCAGGTGTGATGAGACGTTGAAAGGCAAAATAACAAAATACAAAACAAGGCATTTATCAAAGACCTCTTCTAATAAATGATTTACAGCAAAACCTGAGCTCTATTTAGGGGTAAATTTAAGTGTAGGTAACATTGGTTTCATCATCAGTGTTATTATTAAGCTAAAAGGACATTTATAATCACCAATCAAGTCCAACTCAGATAAAGACACTCACAACAACGTTCTCTTTATTTGTTGTGGATAATTCTTTGAAAAGACAAACTACAACTTGTATAAAACTAGGATATCTTTTAACTCTTGTCTAGTTTTCATTCAAACTGCCACAAACTATTACTGTATTTGAAAAAAGAATTTGTTATTAGTTTCATCATAAATCTCATGATGCTTTTTGGGACAAGACTTTTGACAACGATTATTTACATATTGATTTGTGTTTGTGTCTACTGTTATTTTAGTTATCGATACCACTCCACTGCATACTAAACTAACCACCACCAGAAGGCTGAACCTCAACACATTGCTAAGTTTGATCTTTTGATCTTGATTGCTAAGCAGAGTGTGATGTCGCAAAACAAATCACTATGGCGATATTAACAACTCATCTTAAGATGAATCTTAATGCTTTGTGAAATCAAGCCAACTGCTAGCCCAAAGTTGAACTGTCCGTCACAACGTGATCACAACTAGGAGAGCTGTGAATTCCCTGTACTGACAGCTCTCTCTTTCTTCCATCAATTAAGATAGTCGTTCTTTGATGACCTGAAGTTACCCAGAGGCAACGACCTCTGTTGCCCAGTCTTGGCCTTTGTGCCCAGTCAAAAGTTTCCTATAGACTTTAAGATTTTCCAATGGAGTGCCCTTTGCACAATAAAAATGGTCTTGCCCTCCAACAGATGAAATTCTAGGTCTAAATTTAAGTTGTTATTGTATCAAAACTTTCCTTAGAAGTTTTAAAAGGGTATCACACAATCATATTTTATAACAATATAGTCATGCTTATAGGAGAATATACCATTTGCAGTTTTCCTCTTACAAATGTTGTTCTAGAAACTCAAGACTAAAGTCATCTTTTAAGAATTATTATCAAAGTTTCATACATGTACATACATAGACATCATATGAATGTTTTTTTTTTAATTTGAGGTAATTTTTTTCTCAATATGTTAAATTTCAGAGTAGCTGATCTCTTCCACTGCCTGTACCGAACACCCCCTAAATACATTGTTTTGTTGTGACAAAGCTTTTCTACAATTTTCTCTCCTCAATCAGAATTCAACTGATTGTATCAAGTGATACTAATGAGCCCTACTTGACTCATTATCTTTTTCTCATTTCATTTTATTGGGGGAATGTCAAAGCGGAAATTTTAAAACTGTTTCCAAACATTCTTCCTTGAAAACAAAGAATACGAAAAGAAGTGACTATAAATAGTAAACTTGCAGAAACACAACCTTGTGTAAAATATCTTTTTCTTGGGCGAGTAATGGCTCTAAAAAGAGCTGGTATGGTTTTGACGTTTGCAAACAGAATTCTCTCCTCAGCTTTAGGACGAGCTGAGTATACTGTTAAAAAAATCAAGACCACACCGGCCCTTTTCAGAGCCAACACCACTCCCAAAAGTGATTAACACATGGTTGCACCCGCAAGTTTACTAATTATAGTTGCCTATTTCCACACCACGCAAAGCTTCAAACATTACATGATAGTGAGCCTTATATATTTATTCATCGACCACATTATTATATCAATAGCTGTTTTTTTTTAAAATAAAGTAAGGACTCTTCCATGAGTGTATTCCAAACTTCTTCAGACAACAGCACAAGAACATGCTTGTCTGATTTCTTCAACCAACACTTGCATGTTTTGACAACCCTGAACAAAGCCTATACATGCTAGGCTTCTCTAAATGACATGTGGGCACAACTTATGCTAAAGTTTGTGAGCCAACATGTGTCCAAGATCGGTACTCTGTACTCGCCACAGTTCATGGCCAGTTTAGGGCTAAGATCGATACTCGGTACAATCACAATTCATAACCGGCCATTGGCCAAGATCGATACTTGGTACTCTGCACTTGGTACCAACACAGTTCATGACCAGTTATGGGCCGAGATTGATACTTGGTACTCTGCACTTGGTACCAACACAGTTCATGACCAGTTATGGGCCGAGATTCTCAATCAAGTCTCCTAACTCAAAGTGCAAATTTCCTTTAACCCGTACTCCACTAAAATATACCTTTAATGCACATGACATCATTTGAGTAGAGCGCCCTCTTAAAGAGGTCAAAATAAGGTCGTAATTTGCCCATCCTGTTTGCCGCGGGTACAAATCTATGTGTTTCTACTCGTTCATCATCAGCTTACATCTAAGATGGCGACTGGATGATGTCAAGGCATAAAGAAGACAGAGAACAGCTTACCTTCAAGGCTGTTTCCATACGAGTATAACATGCTTTCAAAATTTTTCCTGAAGGTTTTTTGTAAACAAGCAATCAAATTTTCTGTAATGTTTTACTGACCAATATCAAAGATTAATCCAATATAAATAGCACATCAAGGTATCATATGTCAAGTCAACCAGTCAAACCGTCAGACCCTTCATCCAAATCAAAATGCCCAACCCATAACAGCATTTACTCAAACTTTGTCAAATTTCCCTCTAATGTACATCCTGGCTGATCGCCTACTACAACTTCTGCTTTGCATCCTCTCCCAAGAATTTGAATAATTCCTGCCAAACACACAACCACAAAGTTTACTTACAGCCAAGTGAAACTCACTCATCATGTCAGTGCAAAAGCGTTTAGCTCATAAAACAAAGTAGCTCATAAAACAATGTAGTTCATAAAATGTTGTAGCTCATAAAGCGTTGTAGCTCATAACGCAAAGTTGAAACTGTTAAAACGCCATATCTCCATCAAAATAGCCTGGATGAACACAAAAAATAAGTACGCACTGGGATACAATATTTTGCATGGAGCATTTCCGTCGCAGAGACAACGTTTTAGCACTGACCTGACGCACTGTTTTTCTTGAACTAGCTTTCCATCTTCTCTTCTTTGACTTTGATAGAGAGGGTCTGTTTGAGAGTAAACCTTGTTGCTTGGTATCTTTGATTCTGAGAGGCAGACAGACCAGACAGACCACCTAAGCTTGCAGTAGAAGCATTACTACTAGATCGCAACATGCTGCTCGGTGTGCTGGTAAACAGTGGACTGCTTCTCATTTGCAAGATGGCTTTCCATAGTTTCTCTCTTTGAGGGTGTGGCATCTGTATACCAGAGAAATCCTGCTGCCAGAAAAACACAAAGGAGTGGTTAGAAAACAGAAAAAGGGGATGAACCATATGGGATTTGAGGCATTGCATGGCGAGGTATTAATGTAAATTTGGTTTGCGGTAACAACATCTACTAGCTAGGTAGATTTTGTTCTGTGAGAACTTGTCTTGCTACTGCCGCGAAGTAGATTATTCGGAATTCGGGTAACTTCTCAGTTTCGAAAAAAATTTGTACTGCTTATTAACTACTACCTGGACGGGAGGTAGGAAATTGGCAGGGACTACGACTTTCGCTTTTGAGGATCAAAGGGTCTTCTCGTTAACTTCACTAATTGGTCTCAGGAGACTGGATAAACCATATAATTCCCAATTTTCATAAATTGCTGAAAAAATTGGTTCTCTCAGCAGGAATGTATGTGAATTAGTGACATGCCAAAGACATGTACTTCATAAAACGCATTTATTGCACTCACCTCCAAATTGAACTCCTCCAGCTGATCAATGGTACGAATTCCTTTCTTGGAGAATATCTCCAAATATTGGGAGCATCCAAAATTTGAAAGCCATCTGAAACAAAACAACTTATCATCATCAACAGAAATAACAGCAGTGTGCGGACCAAGTACCAGCTAAAACATTCTAGGAAGAGGACAACCTCTCTAATCACTGTTGACTATTCATCCCCTTAGACTCAGCACTCCCAACCCAAAATGATTTGGTTTTGCCACACACTAAGTTTCTGAATGCACCTACATGAAAAGTAAAGCACTTACGTCTCAATACTTATATCCACACGAGTAGCTTGACTAGTACTAGCTGTCTCTGCTATGACCCCTGGACCTGTGCCAGCATGATCCTCTGACCTCTGACCTTTAGGTGACACGTGGTTGCCAAACATCTGACTACTGGAAATCTCTTGAGAGGAAACTAAGTTGTCAACTTCCATGTTCGGTCCATCACAATGGTCTCTCATGATGTGGTTGTTGGCCTGCCGAGCAGCGAGTATAGCAGTGGGGACTGTCAGTTGGCGCTGGAAAGATGGCTGGTTGTTGAGACGGGGAGGCATGTGGGGTGGAGAAGGACCTTGCTGTTGCTGTTGCTGCGAGGAGTTGCTCGAGTAGGAGTTGAACCGGGGCATATTGGGTATCCTGTTATTGGGGAACAAAGAAACTAAATATTTAAAGAAAACTCATTCATTGATTTACATCTTTCTGTTAAGCAAACTAAAGAAATCCTGAAAAGCACTTGGTCTGAAGAAAACTGTGAAGATAAGATGATGTTCAGTTCAAGATGTGGTCGGAAAAATGCAAGATAAGAAGAAACCCAATGGGATTGGAAGCTTGGGAGTAAAAACAAAAAACACATGAAAGGCTCAAAAACATTATTTTAATTTTCTTTCCTCGCCTGCCACCTCTAGGACCCAGGTTCGAATCCTTCCGGGGGCACTATGTGGATTGGGTTTTCAGTCCCTGCCTGATTGCATGAGTTTTCCTTGGAATAATTGTCTGGGGTTTTCCTCCCACATCTAAAACTGAAACTTCCTTCCTTGTCTTCTCTCCAACGGGTTCTTGGCTATTTCAGTGATTAAGTTTGCTTTTCTAAGAATTCTTGGCTTCACAAGTTGTAGGGATACTCCACTATTAGCAAAGGGGAAACATTGCATAAGATTTTAAGGATTACTAAACAAACACAAATAAGATTCTTATACACCAGAGCTTTATTTAATGAAACTTTTGTGATAATATATTTTGTTCCAATATATATAAAATTAATTTTCACACACGTTAAGGAATAGATAAAGTTGTGGATATATACACATCAAGTTTGTCCAGTATGCAAGTGATGTCAACAACACATTTACTGCCAATATGTGCACTACTGGGAACCAACATTTAATACGGGGTACCATCAGACTACCAAGAAGTGTGTAAACAAAGTTCCTTGATTGGGAGATACATTGTATCCCAATTGGATCACATACCCCATAAGAGATACAAATTGACTCTCATTGTACCTCAACTAGGGGACTATTTAGTAGCAGGGTCTGTCATTGAGATGTTACTGACAGTGATTTGACAAAACTGAGAGGTCCTGTTTGATGGAGAGAGGCCAAAGGTGAACCCAGAGTTCACTTAAGTTTTGAGAGGGAGAGACTGGTGGGGGTTGTAAATGTACATCGTACATACACATATCCGCTATTGGCATTGATAGAGTACTAAATACATTTAGTTGTAACCATGTAAACACTGAACACACTTGACTGAAACAAAACTAGGCCATCTTGCTCCAACCCACGAAACCTTAGTCTAGGCCATCAAAAAGGTTACTTAGTAACAACATACCCTTGACACAATTTACAACAAAACTGCAAACAAAATCATTATCGCAGTAACGACCAAAACAAAGAAAAACATCACCAATCATCCAGTCCAAAAATCCAAATCATGGTCATATTTACAAACAATGTACATCTTCCAAGAATAACAAAGAACCAATTAATTGTTAACTACGGGAAGAATAGAGTGGCGAGGAGGCGCTGTCTAAAACGGCCGTTTTAAAACCCCAAAGGGTCATGGTCATGTGATATCACACGACAACACCCTGAAAATTTAACATACCTATATTAAATCAAAAATAATCTTGCATCTACATGTAACCTCTAGTATCCCTACAGGTGATAATCTAGTTCAATTTTTGGCATCACTTTGTATATTTTAAGAATGAGACGTAAGTTACATATGTCATTAAATTAGCTTGCAATTCTACTGAACTTGCAAAGAATGTGCACTCAACAAATACATTTCAATTTGGTCCTAATAACCTGGCTCAAAGTCAAGGATTCTTTTTTAATTAATGGGCAATTCACGATTGATAGGAAAAATCTACTTCAGGGCAACAAAACAGAGAATCTAAAACTCAAAGAGTGGTTAAATAAAAGCAAAAATAAATAGAACCCGGAATGACATTTACAGTTGAACATAATACTTTCTATGATACATATTTACAATAACAAATAAACTAAAAGCAAAGAATAGCTAATGGACTGCATTTTGACCCTAGCTGAGTCTTCCTTGAAGGCTAAATGACAACAGAAAACAATTAAACAAGAATGCTGGTGTAACTGGTGCAGTCAAGAGGAAAGAAGTTCAAAGAGAGAGTGGCAGAAAAGGGGGAGGGGGGGGGTGTGAGAACCCCACCTGTCTCCCATTTCATTGTTCACCCCCTTGCTTTTTCTGTCTGTCTGTCTGTCTGTCACTCTCTCTCTTCATTTATTTCGACTTGACTGCTTCTGTTACACCACTATACTTATATACATGTGTGTGTTGTCTTGTCATCTAGCCTTAAAAAAAACCGTCAGGCCATTAACTAATTTTATTTCATTTTTTACTATCCTTTTGGTTGGTAAGCAGTTTGCAGCAGCTAATTCTATTTTCTCAAAATAAATAAACTATTAAGATTTTTAGCCTTGAAGTTGCTAGTGACTTTGTTTAAAAGTAGAACCTCCATTGATTTAGTACCATTCCAAATCGATTGACTTGTTTTGTACGATACAATAGTTATTCACTGTTTAGAAAATAACTGTTTGCTTTTAAAAGTATATCGATGTTAAGTAAAACAAGCCAACTTAATTATGTACTCTAGTACACAGACCAACAGCCATGGAATAAAGACAACTTAGCAAATTCTTACTTTTAGCAAATTTAAAGTAAAAGCAGCTCAATGAACTGATAAGATTCTTAAAAATAAAATATCAAATTGGATGAGACTCCTAAGGCCGGATACTTTAAAACCCTCTGGGGCACTAACTTTTCAATTGTTCATCAAGGCATATTCGTGTCGAAGAACCTCCACAATAAATAGGGTAAGAAGCCCCTATATATGTTCCCATACTGTTTCTTATATTTGATTATATACCATGGCCAGAGCAAATCATAAGATGAACCTACATGATTAAATTGTCACACTCCTGTCATTTTGTCGCCTGAAACCCAGCACACCATCAATGTGGTATCAGCGCATAGCAAACCTTCCCCTGTGAAGTAATGGGTGTACACACACTTTCCAATCTTACTCCACACCTAAGTTATTTAACCAATGACAATGGAGATCATGTTGGAACATGTGGGAGGTAAACAAATCATGAATATTCATTGTGTGGAGATTTATCCACACAGTGCCCTGGAGGGTTCTAAACAAATGTTCAAAGCGCCATTTAATATCGTACATAAATATACATATTTATCCGTAGTTAAACTGCTTCAGAAGCCATTGGTATACAACCGTGGATTATAAAATATTGATATAAATTGATTACAAGTACATGTACATGTATATACAGCTGAGGTTGTTTAAGCTGGTAGAAAAGAGCAGTAGTACTGTTATGAAGTACACGTACATGTTTACAACACCATACAGCACAGCACGAAAGGCAAACTAGTGTACGTAGCTGCTGGCAAGCTATTACCATAAAAACAGGGCTCAATTTCATAGAGCTTCTTAAGCACAAAAAGTAGTTAAGCGAAACAAAGTTACGCTTACCAGAATAAGGTTACCAGCCAAAAATACTTTGTCACATGTACAATCGGTGACTGGTATCCTGCTTATTTTTGCTTACCAGAAAATGTTTAAGCAATATTTTTTGCTCAAGCAACTCAATGAAATTGTGGCCTGAACATTGAACATGTTGAATGCTGCATCATCTGTGCTAGACTGCTGTGAGGAAAGTTTAGGAGTGCACTCATTTGGGCTGTAGAGTAACATTCAGCTTTCCCATTTCAATCTGTGTATAACTTCAAAGAGCTGATTAAGCAGCAAATATAACTTAACAAATTTCTGCTTAGCATGAATGAGCAGGATACCATGCTATGCGGAATGGTAATTTAGCTGACTTTTTAGGTGAGCAAAATGTTGTTGTGCTTAGCTACTTTGAGTCCACTGCTCAGTGAAATTGAACCCTGTAAAAGCATGCCATACACTTGTGTCTCAGCCACACGATATTGATATTCTCTAAACATAGAGGGCAGTAGACATTGACGATTATTGAGCTAAAGTTTTGGTTTTGTTTCTATGGTTTTACATGTTCCATAAACAATTGCCACAATTGGAGCATAGGCCAGACACATTGCTGACAAAGCATTGTTTTATAAAACTTTGTTTGTAAGCCCCAAAACAGAGTGGGAACCAGGTAATCAGGTATGCACAACATGGCATAATTTGGCTGGTAACATGTTCCTTCTTAGCAAGGTTTTCCAATGCTAAAAAAAAAACATTAACCCTTCAGAGTCCATTTGTTTATGTATAACCACAATCATTATGACCAGACATAGTAATTTTTGTTGATTTTTTTTACTCAAAATTTTCAGGAAAAATGTCTGTGAAAAACAATAAGAAACATATATTAATGATTTTGTTTTAGAATTGTAGATTGTATGTTAACACGGGGACAGGAAATATTGCAAAATGTAAATTCTGCATGTGACCTTCACTTTGACCCTTTAGGATGAGGAAAAAGAGGTCAAATCAAACAGCCATTGTGGCCACTTTTAACATTTTGGTACAAGACGCTTGCAGCAGCTATGGTATCTGAAAGGTTAACTTAGCAAAAGAAATACTACAAATCACTTTTCAAAAAGCAGGGTTGCCAGCCAAAATATCATATAATAATACATTGGCCCCTAATGGTTGCAACTGGTTCCCGCCAAATTTGATGTAAAACAAGCTAAGCAGTTTAAGCCCAGCTTAGCAGTTGGGTGTTATTAGGCTAGGCTCAGCAGTAGAGATATTAAAGAGTGAGGTAAAGAGAGAAGGCGGTTGCACATAAGAATCAGTTTAAGAAACCCTTTCTTAAAATACTATCAAAAGCAGCATGTTTGTAACATTCTCATCATTATATACAAATATACAGATCTCACTTTCATAAGTCAAATTCAATTTTCCTTCTTGGTTAATTTTATATATTTTTTTTACAAATTTAAATTTGGTGGTATAAAAATTTGCAAATAGAACCTTCCTCACTGACCCCCTTTGTATCATTTCAGTTGACTTCCTCCATCACGGCTAATACAAAACTAAACATTTGGACGTACATTTCAGACCTTCATCATCGCCTGTAGCCGACAGGCGCGATTTTCTTCCATTGCCATCAATGGCCCTTGGCGAAACCACAGCTGCGGCTTAGGCTCCATTCGCCTTTTTGAAGCCCCTCTCTTTAAAGTGCACATTTTCTTATAACTGATGACGCCCATGCCCGAGCCATTGTTTCGAAAAGAGCCAATGTAACCAATCTGATGCTAGAGGGTTGAATTAGTCTGGTCCTTTCTTTGTGTTATGAGAATCAGTATTCCTTATTGTTATTGCACACAGGAAACATGACAAAGATCGTGGCAGTATGAATTAAGATGTATGAGCTACACTAAGGTTGTGACTGAATGAATGGCTTCAAGCAGTGGCTATGGCTAGAAGTCCCATAGGTCCTATTCTTCAATGTTGCCAGTGCAGCCAATGGGCGGCAGCCATAGCCAATAATGCTTTATTCGCACGCAGCGTTAGGCAGTTTCTGAATTAGCAGCTACAGTTGCGGCTCTGGCTAGATCACTATGACAACATGTGTTATAATATAGGCTGCCCTTAGCAACCGCCACAGCCACAGCCAAAGCCTCAAACACAGCCTTTATATTACTATCATCTTCATGAGAGTAAATTAAGGAAAAGGAAAATGTCGTGAACTCAACGCCCGATTTCATAAAACCTGTATAAGGACATTTTCTGCTTACACTGCAGCCCTTGGCACAGTTTGTATTGTATTAACCTTGCTTATCATTTCAAGCAAAGCAAGAAGGACGCTAACTTGTAAGCAAAACTTGTTAGCAGAATTTGTAAGCAGAAGAGTGACATAACAATGAAATCCATTGTGAACACACATGTGCTGCCAAATCTTCTTCAGCGTTTATGAAATACACTGCTTCCAGCTACTTCCACATCTTTTCTGCTATTAAGTAAGCACAAAAATGTGCTTACCGGCAAAGAACTTTATGAAATTGAGCCTTGGCTTAATCTTGACATACTGTATCAATCCCTGATTGATGACATTAAAATAAACAAATATCTTGGGATACTTTCAAAATATGGGAATGCATATTGCATTGATAGTTATAGAAAGAAAGGAGAACTAAATTATTTACAATCTCTTGAAAACATGATTCTCCAAATTCTAAGAATCATTTTTGATGAATACCTCAAGCATTTTTCAAATCATCAGGAGATTAAAGGTAAAATCTTTCCCCATTTTTCTTAAAGTTGTTCACTCTCAGAGCTATATTCCTTTGTAAAACATTGTAAAAACCCCTTCTTTTTTCGCTTAAAATTAAAAAGCTACTTTCACATTAATAAAACTAGGTTGAATATTTTTGCTGTAGCTGTTTTATCGCATAAAGTGAGTAAGTAATATAATGTCTTTTCCCCTTTTCAACTGTTTTTTTAATTTTTATAAATCACACACTAAATAGTGGACTTCACAAATTGTGCAGCAATTGCTTTTATGATCTAAACTATTTCGCTTGCAATATTTTACAAGTTGACATTGATTTTTGTTTATTTCCTTCATGTTTATCATCAACTACAATTACACACACCTGAGATAAAGCTTTATATTTCCTTTCCAGAATGTTCCAGAAGAAAAATAAATGAAATTTTTGAATTTTTTGTTGATACCGTTGAGAGGATGAATGACCAATAAAAAGCTTTGAGGCGTATCCAAATGTTTGAACTCTTTTAGAAAATACTTCGAAAGTTGCCTCAAACATTTACAGATGCGCATTTATTTCTTCTTAGATGAACAGAAAATTTGTCTTGGAAACTATACAAATTCTGTACACAACATGAGGGACACATAAAGTAGATATGATTGGTCTTAACACTGACTCCATTTCTACAGGTACAACCCATGCAGTCAGTCTGTATCCGTGCTACTCCAACTGATGTAATCTCTAGCCCCTTTTTCCGGCAAGTGGAAAAAATCCATCTATACTTCTACAAGAACTATGATCAGCCAAGAAGCAGACATCTTGTGTAGACGTTACTCGACGTCATGTGCTAGCTTAACCACTGTCAACTGTCTCATCATTCACAAAATAAGGATTTTGAATCTATCGACCACTTCAATCTCAAATCACCATCCTTTCTCATGCAGCTATCTTGGGTTGCTACACTCTGCCAGAATGCGGATTGCCAAGTCTTTGTCCCATTTAACCCAGCATTTGGGGAAGTTTTGTGTTAGTGTTGGTCGTGTCCCCCACTAGACTACCTGGCCCGTCATTTTTGTTTCTCTGCTCATCTGCTGTCCCGGTTTCGTCCGGTGGAGGGTTTTGAGCACCTTACGAAACCTGGAACGTGACAAGCAGAGAAACAAAATGAGTTGGAAACGAAACTCCTTTTTTTCAATTTGAGGGGGCTCTTGATAATTGTCATTCTTTAGTTGAACAACAAAACGACTAACGTCTTTTATTAGCAATACGAGCCATGTTGATTGGCCTTGAGCACTGTGCATAAAATATGCGCATAATTATTATCCTTATGGCAATTTAAATGATATGCAACACATGTTAAATATTATTGAATCTGTACAGTACAGTTTAATGTTGTTTATTACAGTTTGTTTATTCCTTGGCCTACTGATATAAACAGTCAACAGACAGACAATGGACGCAATTACATCAATGCCTCAGCTCATTGCCTTGGTGCCCACCTTGAAATGTTCCAATAGTAATTTACAATTTCCTATAGTGGTGCCCTTAACTAGGAGAAACGCCTTGGTGCCATTGCCCTTCCAATAACGAAGCATCAAGCCTGCATGGCAATAAATCGCTATTTTAAAAAGAGAAACTGCTGGACACACGCAGGGCTAATCATCTCTTTATGGTGCTCTAGAAAACCTTCCAAGTGCCGACAATGAAGCCTAATTCTTTACAATCCCTACTGAGAAATTTGATGCAATTTTGGCCTGAAGTCATGGACTGACGACTTCTCGAGTAGTCTTCTGTCCAGGTGCAGTCATCCATCAGTTGATTACCAACTTTTTCAGTTGGCATGGAATTTATTCCTCAAAAATTGCATTCCTTTGTGAGAGACAGTTTTGTAAACCTTGGGCAGACTATTCCTGTTGGCCTTCTTGAATCTGGAAATCTTGAGTAGTATATTCTGGCTGGCCTTGCTGATCTTTACTCTCGGATAAGCTTCTTACTTCTATTGAACCTGGTTTGAATCCCACTTTGGACCACAGTTGTGGAATACCTCTCCCATGTTTTAGAATCAACTACAATCCAGACAAGACTCAAGCTTCAAGCTAAAGGGAAAACAACTAGTCTGGGCCCTTTTCATGACACCAATATTTGTGCATACATTACCATTGTGAATACAGGCAATATGACCCCAAAATGACAGCATTGCGATGAAGGCAAAAATGTGTATGTAGCTGTTAAATGCATTTTCACGGCCATTTTACATAATTGACACTTACCTGGTATATCTGATGCCACTTAGTCCCAAAAGTCCCTTATTTATTTATTTAATTTTATTTTATTTATTGATTCTAGTTGTGAAGCCAAGGATTCTCAGAAAAGCAAACTAAATCAATACATACAAGCCAAGAATCACATGGAGAGAAGACAAGGAAGGAAGTTTCAGTTTTAGATGTGGGAGGAAAAACCCAGACAATTATTCCAGGGAAACCCATGCAATCAGGTAGGGACTGAAAACCCAATCCACATAGTGCCCCCGGCGAGATTCAAACAGGGGTCCTTGAGGTTGAAGGCGAGGCAAGATACCACTACCCCAACTTGACCAATCCTTAACACCATTGAGCTCAGCATCTTCCAAGCTCTATTTGTATTGGTTAAACACAGTTTAAAACCCCTCTTCATTCTACACATCACACTGAAGTAGTTTCCAAGCAATGTGATTGAAGTGATTGTCAAGTGAAATGGTTGTACTTACTGTTGTTGAAACTGCGTCTGATCTGCTTTATATTGGTTCTTCTGATCATGAGTAACGTACTCCATCAGGTCCAATGATTCCTTTATCCTCATCAACAACTCATACTTTGTACGTCCTTTAATCTGCAGGAGGGAAAATGGCATCCATCAAAAACAAAATTCAGGAACCGAATCTTACTAGCCCACTAATTATGTTAGCCCTGCCCCTAGCGTCTTTAGAATTTAAGAATTGGTGTATCTACTTCCACCTAGTGCCAAAAGCTAGAAACCCTTTGAATATCCACTCAACACCCAAATGTTTGGACTTTGATAAGATTGCTTTTCTGTTTTGATAATAAGCAGTTGATATTTGAGCATGAAGGACAATATTCAACAATGTCAGAAGACCTCCTGATGAGGAAATGGAAAAGCTAGGGGTTCAATGTGAGTAAAATACTCAGACGAACAATGCAAACGTTGGTATTCTTACATAGTGTCAAAGTCAGTCTCAGAAGCACTGAAGGCTCTTCACAAAGAGACAAATTAAAAAGCTTAGGCCAAACACAAGATATACTTGAATACTAAAGTACAGAAAAGGAGAAACCAAAGAATTCAAGCACATTTAAACAAAACTGACAATTTTGTTTCACATGAACCCCCCAAAAAAGGAAACTGCACAAAAGAATACAAACAACTGTGGTAATGGTCTTGGTTTTTGACCCAAGCTGAATCCTTTTGACTGTTTCTGATACACTAATCTTGCATCTGTGTGTTGTGATGCCATTTTAGCCTTTGAAAAAGACTCTACTAGGATCACAGCATGAGACCATTACCATCTTTGCATTTATACAACATGGCCCAATTTCATAACTCTGCTTATAGCAGAATTCTAAGGTCACCATCACCGTTCTCTGCTTACAGTGTAAGCGCTGAATTTCTGTGCTCGATGTGTAAGCAAAGAATTCTAAGTAACGTTAGGTACACAAGAACACAAGAAAAAATTCAGCGCTGATCTGCGAAACATGCTTACGTTTAGCACAGATTTTCCGCTTATATAGTAAGCAGAGCAAAGAAATTGGGCATTGATCATTTTAATTGGTAAGTAGTTTGCAACAGATATTTCTTTTAAACTGTTTGTGTTATACCTGCACACTGTACACAGTGATTAACAAACATGACTGCACAGATGTATTTAAGTGCGACATAGGAAGTGTGGACCTGAGAACAAAAGAGGTCCACACAAGTCAGGGACTTGAAACACATGGCGGGTCCACATAGTGTTTTCACCATGATCACCAGTGTTGAGGAATAGGGTTTTCTTAACTGCACAGAACAAAGGAATGTCCACAGAGTGAATGCAACACAGAGCTGTATGTGTTAAGCACTGCACACAGTGCTATACACTCATCAGTGTATTTGTAAATCATCCCTGAAGCTAATCGTGTCCATCTCTGGAAGCCAGATGCCCCTGGTCGTAGAGGTGGTCCCAATATGACCTTGAAATCATCCATCGAGGCTGACCACTGGTCTAAGTGATCCATCTGTCTCTCTAACACTATGCTTGATAGAGTCAGATGGGCACAACTCATCAACTCATCACAGTAGTGAATGAACAAATCACTGAATGAATCCCTGCTGCAAATTTAACATCTATTTTTAAAAACAAACATCTTGAGTTCCTAGACAGATTATCTAATTTGACTTACAGCCATGTAGAAGATTTCCTCGTCTGGTTTCTTCCTCTTCCCACCCATCTGTGTAACACTAAAGGACTGGGATACCTTATTGTTTCCTATAATAGAATAACAAGAAACAATCCATCATTTTCTCCGCAGTGTAAGGCTTAGATATGCTAGGTGACAGTGGACCCTCTCAAGTAAGGCCATGTCCAAATAAGTGACTTTCTGTCGCAGTGTAAGGCTTAGATACGCTAGCTGACAGTGGACACTCTCAAGTAAGGCCATGTCTAATAATATGTGATTGTAAGAGTTGGATGGTTCTGATGGTCTCACCTCTCTTGGATGGTTTCTTTGCTTGTTTGTCTGTCTGTTGCTTCTCTTCTCCCTTGCGATCCCGTCCAGGGCACGCACAAACTCTTACATCTATTACCTGCCTGCCAAGGACCTGACCACTGTGAGATTAGAACAAACATAAAGCCAGGTTAAAGTCAAGATTTGATGAGGAATCGCAAGGATTACAAATTATTTGAAAAATGCCCACAAAACTAAAACTCTCTATAAAAGGAAAAAAAGGTCAGAAAAGATATAAATTTGAAAGAGGGTTATATCCTACTTGATGAATACAAAAATGTCCAAATTTCTGATAGATTTCAGTAACATCCACTAGCCTTTTTATGTTACTTTCTAAATGTCAAAGGCTTCCCAAGATTGCCAACTTTAACTGCAGCTCTTGCTTGCAAGAGAAAACAAAATAAAACCCAAAACTTGTTTTTTTTTCTTAATAAAGTTTAACAAAAGAACGAAATATTCCAAAAGAGTCACGGCTGGATTTCACAAAGCACTGAGGTTTATCTTAAGATGAGTTGTCAGTATTACCATAGTGATTGAATTGTGACATCACACCTTGCATGGCAATTAAGATGGATTTGCACTTAAGATCAACCTCAACTCTGTGAAATAGAGCTCATGTTACAGTTGAAGATGGCTTTAGACCGTATCAAATATGACGTCAGGCCTTGAACTTCGCTCTTGAAGGGGCACAGCAAATTTCCTCTAGCAAGGGGCACTTATATGAGGAAAATGTAAATTTGTATTGGAACTTTGCAAAGGGCACCACAGCAAAAGCACAGGGCACCACAGCAATTGCTGTGGGTGCCGTGGGTTAATTCGAGGTCTGTGACGTTACTTTGCAATGTGACCCACAACATGGCGTCTGTGAACGTGTGCGTGTGCGTGTGCCAAAGAAATCAAACCAAGAACGCTGAGAGCATGAAAGTGGCCATGATCATACATGTAGGACAGGCCGTATGTGCGTCTAAACACGCACACGCTCACAGACGCCATGTTGTGGGTCACATTGCAAGGTAACGTCATATTCGATACGGTCTATAGCTATCCCTATCCACAGGAGACTGTAGAGACCCAAACCACAGTACACAAGCCATGAGATTTCCACAAAAGACCAGCCGTACAGACAGAAGAAACCCATGCACCCAATGCTAGCCTAGAAGGTGAGTTACTTTGTGGCAGTCTGTGGTACCAGTGTACAACCAAATGCAAAAGTAGAAAGAAAAAGAGAAAAAGAAGAAGAACTTGAATTCGGAGATGGAAACCCAAAGAGCCAAACATACTTGTTCTCCAGGGTGAATACCGTCTGTATTTGTCGTCTGTTTAAACCACCAACACAAGACAAAAAGCACTTGAAGGTGAGGAGGTAGGTGGTGTGCTCAGTGCCGATCTGAGGCATCTTGTATTCCATGATTACACTCAACCTGCCAGTAGAGCTGTCCTCATTGTAAATCGCTGACGGTTCGGAGCATGTGATGATGTGTTGGGATGACGATTCTGCAAGAATAAGGAAAATATATTCAAACTAGATGCTTTTGAATTTGGGATAGAACAGAGAAACATTGATTGAGCAGAATTTGAACCAACAACAGACTAATGTGCCAGCCCTCTACCAAGTGAGCTATCTAGCCCTTTGTTGATGGTCAATATCTTTTTGCAGAGTGCTAGTCAGAAGCCATACAACTTGTAACTGTTGTGTAGCCGGGGATCACACCCAAGTTTACAATACAACCTGGGAAGGCACAGCCAAGGGATCGTCGGAAAGGGATGTGACTTTTTACTTCAAATATCAAGTAATAAACCACAAGGAGCTAATTAAAGATAGGAAAATAGTCTTTGAAGGGGTAAGGCTGTTTTTATTTTGCACAGGGCAAGCAACTCCAAATGAATGTCTATGGGAATATAGTCCAAGGGGTCAATCCGTATGCTCAGAAGGATGCTGAAAATGATCAGAGCAAACTGATCAAAACATTTACTTGCTAATCCACCAGTTATATTCAGAACCACCGCAACTCATAGCGACAGTCTTAAACATAATGTCACTGCGAACCTTACTAGACTTTATCTCCACCATGCAAAGTTACAAATCCTACTCTTGTATATGGTGTGACTGCGAACCTTACTAGATTGTATCTCAGCCGTGCAAAGTTTCAAATCTTACTAAAAGATTTTTACTGTAAATTTGGCAGTGATTCAAAACCCAAGCAATTACCTGGCCTTAAAGAATGAGTGTGTTCAAGATGCAATTATCTCATCAGTCAATATCAATCGTTCCCAGGGGATTTGGGAGGATCTGGATGAAAATAAGAAGACAGATTCAAACTGACCTGACTGGGGTCCTGCGTGGTTTGGACATCTTCGGACTTGTTCTTGGATATATTCAGGTTTCTTAAAGATGGGCATTGCCCTGATATAACTTCCAGGAGGAGGCTCTGACGAGGTCTTGAACATCACAGGACACGCCTTATCCTTGTCAACGAAGAGTTTCTTTAAACTAGGAGAGTACTGTAAGAAAAACAAAGGAATTTTTGTTTTAACCAAACTGAATTATATTTGTAATGTGTTTTGTTGTTGTTATTCTTTTGTTTATTTCATTTTTTTGCCCGGAATTGACCCCTAGTGAAAACGGAACACATCTCCACAAAATGCAAGTTTTTCGTGAACCCTCCAAAGTGAACTGGTTAAAGACAAATTTACCTGAGGGAAAAAGTCTCTCACATTTTAATTTCTTTATTATTTTTACAGGAGGTGTTGAAGTTCTTTTGAACCTCAAAGAAAAGGGACATTTTTAAACTCACTTTCTATACTTATTGA
The DNA here is from genome assembly GCA_032357145.1 of Evasterias troschelii. Classification (NCBI taxonomy): domain Eukaryota; kingdom Metazoa; phylum Echinodermata; class Asteroidea; order Forcipulatida; family Asteriidae; genus Evasterias; species Evasterias troschelii. Next base: position 5,814,776 of record JAUELU010000028.1, on the reverse strand, counting down.
AGATTTTTATTAAAGATCTTTTCAACAGTTTTATCACATGCTTCTTTATCAGCGTGCTTGCTATTTGACCTTTTCAAGGCATTCAGCATTGCCAACAAAACCAGGTTTCTTTATTCCTCTGGACTTTCTTGACCAATGGATGTCTTTGATCTCACTAAATCCACTGTGATCAAACAAGAAGGAAACTCAATATCACCAGTTGGTTTGTATTCAAGGCTAGCATCAATGAAACCTGATATGTGGAGATGATAGTGGCCTTCTTGTTGATATGGTAACGAATACAATGATCAGGATGAATTTGATACAGTCCAGTCACTGCAATGAATATCACCAAGTGTCCACAATAACAAGAGTAGAGTTTGGGATTGGAAGTATAAGGCCATGATCAACTTCATCAGTATGAACTGTGGCTATCTCAGATCATTTCTTCTGCAAATACTTCAATATTGCTGATGAAGCAGCATCAGTATCCATGGTGATGGCCAAAGAGATGTCTTGATGCCTATTTCGGGTTCTCCCCTAAGGACTTTTCAAATTTGTGGGGCATTCTGGACCCAAATTAAGTAAGTTTGGACAAAGGACGCTGAATTGAAACGAGGTTCCCAGAATGTTTTTAACTTGTAATTTGTGTTTGAATTTAGCTCTACTGTGTAATCCAGAGCATTTTAAATTGTTTTATTTTACGATTTAGGGGGATTTTATCAAAAATCTTCATTCAAATTTTTTTTAAATTTTGTATGCTTTAAATTTGTTGTTTGGCATATTGGATGCCTCGGCTGATCAGCCTGTTGCGCTTTCTTCATGGAGAGAACCTTGGCAGTGTTGCAAATTTAACATTTGTTGTAATAATGTGCGCAATCGAGTAATTTAAATGCACTGTTTAAAAATTTACAGACAATTTGAGTTTTTAAATATTGAATTAACCCTGGTCATACATTGAAAGACTTTCAGAACAACCACAGGGTAAGCAGTGGTTCTCTCAAACTCTGAGCATTCAACTTACAGTCCAACTGACGCTTTTGGCAGCGGTAGAGGTCGGCTGACCGAGGTAGATCTCAAATTCATATTCGCCGGGATAATCAACACTAGAAAGAAGACAAAGAGAAATTCACAAATGAAATTACATGTCAATGTTTGTCTTACTCGTCTAGAATTGAGAGTTGTGGCCCCCATCATCATAGTGATATCACATTCTACTTCGCAATGAGGGTTGATTGAGTGGCTAAATTGTCTTTAGATGAATCTAAGATTGTGAGCTTCATGTTGGTCTGAGATCTGCAATCTACATGAAGAGAAGACTCTACAAGGAAATCCTTAGCTTGGACTACTCCTAAGTGTATCAAGATTGATCACACTTACCACTGGATGACAGAGTCTGAATTAATGGCTTCCGCAGTGGCTTTGGCTGAAATTATTGACTCTACATTGTGAGGTCAAGTGGGGTCATCTACCAGCTTTCAGCGTCTACTACTGATGGAAGTTAAGTGTTTCTGAGATTCCAGATAGAGTGATGTAACTTACTTGCTTGGTAGGGTTTGGGCGGCAGCACTAGTTGGTGGTGGGGTAGTGGTTACTTCTGTAGGATACTCTGTGTGGTCAGTAAGGGCTGACCCAGAGACTGCGGTGTCGGGAAACATGTTGGGCTGGAAGGACTGGGTCTGGAAGAAACAGAGAAATGAAAACTTGTTTATTATGCAGTCTAAAACCACGGACACACTTAAGCAACATACTACAGTACAATGACTCCAAAATTCATCACTGCTAAACATGGTATTCTTGACAAATGAAAACATTTTGCAAATCCAACTCAAACATGAAGAACAGTAAATCCTTGAGCCATAAATACTTGCATGTAAAACTAAAGCCATGAGAAGTAACCAACTTTGCAAACTGTTTTAGAGCAAGGATAACAGTAAACACCTCCTAGTCCTACACACATGTAAACTAGCACCAATTAACTCCACTTACATATGGACTCATTGCTAAGCAATACATAGCATTATTAGGTTTGACCATGGAGGTAGAAATTGACACTGACCGAGCAGAGAGATGCATTCACCTGATTCCTTAATCTACTCCGCAGGACACAGACAAGCTGGAGAAATTCTTATAAGAATAATTCTACACAGCACAGTAGATACAATCAGATATTGACAAGCTGGAGAAATTCTTATAAGAATAATTCTACACACCACAGTGGATATAATAACATGGTGTTACTGCACAGAGCTGTATCCTCAACAAAAACCTCTCCAAAATGGCTTTCCTCAATCCAGAGAATGACTCATCAATAGTTGACCTGTGACCTTGATAAGCCAGCCAACCATGGCAACAATAATGGGGACTACCCACACTGAGTTCTTATCAACAGCTGGGGAGTTTGCCATTTCTACATCTGGGTAGGTTTGGGTAAGCATTATACAGATATGCATAAGAAATACGGACCTGAGAACAAGAGGTCCACACAGGATTTTGAAACAATAATGTGGACAATTGTCCAAACAGTGTGTGTAACACAGCACTGTGTCTTCATGGAGCTGTTTGTGTGGTAAATGAAAAACGAAGAAAAGAAAAAAAATAATAAAAAATTGTAACTATAATTGACTCATTGACTAAAGACTGTAGTTAATTGATTTTGTTTATCAACCTTGCCTAATTGTCAATTAATTGTTTATATTATCTGAAACATCTTTGCATTGTCTTGTACAATTTTTTTTTTATAAAATGAATGTTTGTAGTTGCTGGGCACCTTTTAAAAACACTGAAAGGTTTCCCCAGGATAAACACAAAATAAATAAATAATTAAAATAAAGTTGTATGGAATACATGTATAAAGAGACATTAGTCACCGCCCTTACTCTGAAACAGTACCCATGAGGGTAACGCCATTTTCATTTTTCAAAGGCCACTTTTTAAGAAATCTTTACAATCTATGGGAAACAACTGAAGGGGCAACAAGGCCAATACCAGAGCAACAAGGGCCACGAGGCCACCTTCATGTAATTCTAGCCCAAGTAAACAAATGAGAAATTCCTTCATTGATGGTGTTTCTTCTCACATGTCCACCATCAACTAAGAGTTTCATCCTAGTTGTCTTTCTGTTCAAAAAGTTCCTTGGGATTCTAGTCCATGGATTCTGTAGTCACATGACATGATAGAAAACAACGCCTAACCATGACAGCTTCCTCCAAAGCCTTAAGATACAAATCACAAACTACAGAGTGAAGATCTACAGCTACTGATCAATAATTCATTTTGATCATCTTGTACAGAGCAAACAGCATGAGCTGAATTAGCAATAGCGTCGCTGTTATCATCTCCTTAATTTAGCAGCCTGTATGACGTGACAACCCCCCCCTCCTCCCTCGCTTAACTTGACCTTGCCCTTAATCCATGATCAAACCACAGTAATTAAATTTCACATCAATGTGCTTAATATTCATGTTCTGTCAAGTCTATACATGTACACAGTGTTCTTGAAACACTTAAATGTATTTGAATTAGAAGATTATACATGTGTGTACTTTGGGTTCTTGCCATTCATCCTTCTCTACCAAAGCTATTTATTTTGATTGTGAGCTCAGCATGTAGGTTTCTGAAAATGACTTACATGTATCTTCACCAAAGCAAATTGAAGTGAAGGAAAAGAGGAATAATTCTGAATCCAAGATTGTTAAAAAGGCTGATTTTCCTGTTACTTTTTCTTTCCACGAAACAGCACCTGCATTCTCCCCCAATCCTCCCCATCCCAATCCAACAAAACCAAAGATGAAGTACTGTACACGAAGGAATATAATCGAGTCATTTCAAACTTAGGTACATACATATGTACATGTATTTACAAAAGTCGTGAAAAGAAGCCAAGTTTGTAAATTCCTTAACAACTACAATACCAATGCAGATGGACTCATTGCTAATCAATAAACTTTCAGTCTTCCACAATACCATCCACTTCTCCTGCATCCCAGCCCCCACCCCCTCCCAAAGGAGTAATTAAATTAAAAATTAGATCTTCATATAATGACCGCCTCACGTTTCATCAACCCAAGCATTTTTTACTGTTAGACCAAACTACAGAGAGCAATAAGCCTTCTATGTATGCTTGACATTTGATCAAGAGGGTGCTTCAACAGCGATATTTTTGGTCCGTTACTCATGTGTCAGTAGAATCAGCTAATGACCTGATGACTAGCTAAAACTCTCTCCACGTGGTCCAGGCGGTGAGTAAATTACTTCAAAACTACTCGCTGCAAACCAATCTTCCATAAAGTATTCATTGCAATGCATGCAGAGATTGCTCATCAGCTGTGAATGTTTGCAGCTCGGGACTTGTGTAACTGGTTCAAGGTGATTCAAGAGTGGAAAATAACAAGAAAAACCTTGTAACGGATCTTGAAAGAGCAGACATCAGATAAACAGTTCCTTTTCATCTTTTCAACATCATTTTCTCAAAGACCGATTTGGGTGACATGTATAGTGAATACATGTAAACCGTAACAAATGCTCAAAATGGGTGATAAACAGTGAGATTTTGAACTTCAAGGGCACTACTTATTAAAGGATTTACAGACTCTTTACATCACCATAAAATGAACAACTACAGATTTTGACATTAACTTTGAGCAATTTCTTGGATAAATTTCACTTCAAAAATGCTGTTATGATTATAAATATTATGTAAGTTCCCTTAAAATGTTTAATTGACGTGTTTTCAAGAAGTTTGGAGCACAAAGGCAGGTCTATAACTTTTTTTTAGAAAATAGGAAAAATCTTTAAAAGGGTCTAATTGAATCATCGTTGTTTTTCCTTTATTCAACTCAAAGGAAAATCGAGGCCATTTTCTAATTGCATGAACATACACAGTACATGTAGTGTCTACAGCTGAGGCTAGATCACCATATCAACATGCATTGAAGCATCTAGGCTTTCCTTAGCAACACCCTTAGCAACACCCCTAGCAAAAGCCGCAGCCATCAACTCAGACAATACCTCAGGCTGGATGAGGACAAAGTAGTTAGGTCCCTTTTAATGAAATGAAAATCAGTACTGGCATTAACATAAATGTCTACTGGGATCCTGACAGAAAGAACTACACTGTGGTAACCATCTATGGTATGGAGGCACTTTAAACCAAGTGAATCTTAAACGCTCATGAATTTGATGTGTACTTTGTTCAACCCCAAATCATTTGAAAATTAAGCATTAACTTGAACTCCGCAGAGGATCCTTCCTCACTTTAACAAAATCTAACACCATATGGTAAACTCAACACCCAAACTGTTGGACTCTTAAGTCGTACCACATAATGTGCAGCCCTGAATTCAACAGAATCAAACAAAACACACAGTTGAATTTTGATGATCTTGTAGCGGTTACAGTTAACCAACACTATCTTTTTATTCAAGTGACGCTATGATCACATGACATAGATGCATTTAGTTGCCCTCCAACTGACCTGTCTGGATTCGTGGAACCATCAAATGAAAGCCAGCTGGTAAAACGCTTCATCAAACAAGAGAAAAAAACCAATCAATCTCGTTTAGGCATGAAATACAAATAGCCATTAAAGGCAAAGTATACCTTTTGTTTTTTGAACTGTTTGATTGATTTAATCCTATATAAATGTATAACCTGTGAAAATTTCATCTCAAAAGATGGTCGCGTTTTCAAGATATCTCAGAAGTTTTTAAGCTAATATGTCCCTGTAGGAAGAAAAATCCCTAGGTTCTTTGAAATGCTTTATTCTATTGAAAGCTGCTGTATCTCTCACCAATACACTACTCATCAATTTTAAAAGCTTGATTTTCAATTAACTTTAAATCTTGTTTTAATTTTTTTAGATATTGTTTTTAATCAAAGAGCAAAATTTAATTTGTATCTTTGAAAAGTTCTTTTT
>JAUELU010000028.1:5761269-5778115 GCA_032357145.1 Evasterias troschelii | reverse complement strand
ACAAATGTGCCTGCAGGAAGTCCAGGCTCTGTGGCTCTTTTGTAAACATGTGACGTCACAGGTCACATCGTCTATTGTTATATTTACTATGATTAAAATGACTCTCTCCACACACAGTAAGAGCTCTATAGCCATTGATGACTGCACCTTCCATCAGTGCGTCAAACTCAGTAAGTTTGAATCAGAGAGAAGCATAAGCTTCATTCCTCCTGACGGTGAATTTGAGCTGATGAAATATCGCACCACCAAGGATATTAGCCTGCCATTCCGTTGCATTCCATTAGTACGTGAGGTAGGACGTACCAAGATGGAGGTCAAGGTAGTCCTCAAGTCAAACTTCAAGCCCTCCATCCTCGGCCAGAAAATTGAAGTAAGTATTTTATTGGAAGTTGAAGTAGGAATTATGAAAGTTGAAGTACGGAATTTATGGAAGCTGTAGTAAGGAATTAATTTAACAAATTTGAAGTGAGAAATATATGAAAATTGAAGTAAGCAATTTATGGAAGTTAAAGTTAGGAACTATGAGAGTTGAAGAAAGAAATTTATGGAAGCTGTAGTAAGGAATTTATGGCAGTTGAAGTAAGGAATTATTTTGTAAAATTTGAAGTGCGGAATTTAAGGGAGTTGAAGAGATGGATAACATGGGAGCCAAGGTAACAATTCATAACACAAATCCATTGCAGTGACTGTTGATTGTGACCTGTGACCTTGTATAACCTTTGACCCTAGGTGCGTATCCCTACACCAATGAACACCAGCGGAGTGCAGGTTCTGTGCATGAAAGGAAAAGCCAAGTACAAGTCTAGTGAAAATGCCATCGTTTGGAAGTGAGTTTTGAATCAAGACTGTGTTAACTTTTGTGTTATCCAATTTTGTTGTTGGCATTCACTGCTTCTCATCACCCAGGAGTATATGGGTAGCTGTGTGGGTAGAGATTGTTTACGTGAATAATTAGCAGCCTATGTGCCAGATTGGCTGCCGGTGCTGCATACTCCAAAGGAGTTAAGATGGTTTCAAAAATTCTTAAGGCCCCATGAACAGGGGTAGTAAAAGTATAAGGTGCTTTGAAATTTTGTATAAAAGTACCTACTAAATGCTGCTGTTAATTATGTTTTCTTTTAGCAGCCTATACCGTAAGTGAAAGTGGAACAAAATATATTGGTATTTATTTTCTTGAGACTAATCAGTCATTATTTATCCTCTAGGATCAAGCGTATGAGTGGCATGAAGGAAGTTCAAATCACTGCCGAAATTGAACTCCTACCATCTGGAGAGAAGAAGAAATGGGCGCGACCTCCCATCTCTCTTAACTTTGAGGTGAGTTTTCTATTTAAACATAAAGCTTCAGGAAATTTCAGCACATTTCAGGAAGTCCTAATAAACTCAGCATTATCTGGGCAGCTTCAGAAAGTTTCAGGAATTTCTAGTAAATTTAGCATTGTATATCTGGGCAGCTTCAGGAAGTTCAGGAATTCCTAATAAATTTGGCATTGTATATCTGGGCAGCTTCAGGAAGTTTCAGGAATGGTTGTATAATTTCTGACAAATTCAACACTCGATCTGGGCAGTTTTTCCTGTTGATGGGATTGTTTTTAGAATCTTCTTTCACCATCAAACTTCATTCAGACCTTTTGATTTTAAATTCTGTAAATTTTCTGAAAGTTGATTGCTCTGGTGGTTAAACTTTGAAAAAAAAAATACAAACATTGTAAAGGCTTTTTATTTTTGGGGGGTACAAAACACCTGTTTGTATAATGACAATCCCTTGTAATTTCCATCTCATAACCCCTTTTTGCCTTCCAGGTTCCATTTGCAGCCTCTGGTCTGAAGGTCCGCTACCTGAAAGTATTTGAGTCTAAGCTCAATTACAGTGACCACGACGTAATCAAGTGGGTGCGGTACATCAGTCGTAGCGGACTTTACGAGACCAGGTCTTAATGTCGGACGAGCCTTCGGGAAGAGAGGGTGAGAGAAAGAAGAATGGGAATATTGCACCAGCCAGTGTTTCCAATCCCAACAGTTTGTACTTTCAGTTATGTAGCTTAATCTTGTTTCCCTTATTGTTATTTTTGTGGACAGTTATATTCTCTGATCCTACCCAAGAAGTCAGTATTAAACTGTTCTCCTTCTCTGGTCAGAAAATATTTCTTGCAGCAGTTTCTTGTTTTGCTGGTTCAGAAATGATGCTAAGAATTTTTCAATGGTAGACGCTTAATCTTGAAACCCACCACCATTCAAAACCCAATTTGTTGTACACCTTAGAAATGCTTGACATCTGCACACATCAAGGTAATGGAAGAGGCGATAGCTAGGCAGGAGTTTCGTTTTGTTAGGAACAATCGAAATGTTTTTGGGTTATTTTGAAGGGCTTATTTTCCCATAAGCGTGACAAGTCTTTGTAGGTGTCTCATTCATGGCGGCAAACATTCCATACATGTTCATCAATTCACAATGAACATAACCATCTTTGATTGGATGGCTTGCCACCATCACTAACCAATCATACACAGCACAATAGACTTGAGCAAGTCTTTTGTTCAGAGTCTCAGCGTACAAGGTCATCCTGTGGTGTAATCGTCACTATCAAACACTCTGTGCAGTTCCGTTGAGTAAGTCTATGCTAAGAATCCTGGCATACATTTACAACCTGTGCTGTAATCACAACTACCAAACACATTGCATAGTAGACTGAGCAAGTCCTTTATCAGGACTTGTTTGACTAATAATCTTTGCTAAAAGTTACCACAAATTCCTTTTCATTGAGTATTTGTCAAGGAAAAACTTGCCCAAAGTTGGCAACTGTTTGGTATCAGCGCTAATGGCACCTGTTCAAAGTAATTGTTTTGTAACAAGTCACTTTTGGTCAGTCTGCAAATATGATTTGTCTTTTGGTCTTCGTGAGAAGGTAAGATTGTTCCCATGATCAGTGGGTTACAAAGTTGTATTGTTTATGATTTACCCAAGCATGCTTGCATGATGTATAAATAGCTAACTTAGGCAACAATTGTAGCCAAACTGATACTTTACATCTGAACTACACAAGCAAAAAGGAACAAATTTTCAAGGGACCACTAAACTGAGTTTTACTGTTTTTTGTTTTTTTCATTGTTGAGGAAAGCTGAGGTTAAAACTCAACGTCTCTCCAAACCCCTGCCAAAAAACAAAATGGCAAAAGTGTATTGTATATTATTTTTTAGACATCGTTTGCTTCTCATCTTGCATGTTAACCAGTGCTAAAGTCCATGTTATGTTTTCATTAATTTCATACTTGTTTAGCTGCTCCATCTATCATAATCGTGATCAGTTTCTCAATGAAATTTGACTAGTTACTAAAAGCTTATTACACAAAATTTATAGTGGGTAAAATAATGTTTCCCCAACAAATGCAAAAAAGAAAAACATAAAGAGGACAAATCATGAAGAGGGCAAATTTATTTTGAAAAGAAGAAATTGGGAAACAGAATTAATCCAAACTATTTTGTTGATACTTAAGATTAGGTAGCCCTTAACCTTTATATCTGTGTATTTAGTTCTTTTTGGTCAGTTTTGAAATAAACATTTGGAAGACTGATACATAACAAAGGAATCCAGTACAATAATTTAAAATAACCCTAGAAAGAGTTTTTCAATGAATGTAAAACTTTAATCTGACTTGGAACCATTTCCATTATTTCAATAAATGCACCGAATCAGAATCACTTCACTCAATTAGTGACTTCCATGATTGGTGTTTTGTTGTATAGTTTAGTTCTACTACCTGCATGGTTAGCTCAGCCCCATCTGTTCATGTTATTTATTTTTGCATGCGACTGTTCTATAACCATGAGCATGTGACCAAGTCTTTGTGAAAAAGCCAGTTGTCTATGACCCTTGACCCATATCCGCCTAACTATGGGATTTCCCGTAGTACACCAACACGGTAAAGGTCTACACACAGGAAAACCTATTGATGGAATTTCATCTTTGAGATGGCAAGGCCATTTTCATTTCAAGGGCACTTCCATTAAAAAATCTGAAATTCTATGGGAAACCAAGGGACACAAAGGTCATGACTAGGCAGTAAATCATGAATATGGTAAAAACCCAATAAGCACTAAATGGGCTTAGGCAGGAACAGTGTTTATGTAGCATGACCAGGCAGGTGGATGTGGGTTTGTTTGTGGGTATGTTGTTGCCAGCAACTGCCTCCAGATATTGATAAGTAGAACAATGGAGTCAACTTTGCACAAAAGGATTTAACAAAACAGTGGAATCCACTTGCATTTTAAATATCAAACATAAGCAGGTAGGAGCACAATGCTATGTCCCAGAATATCCAGTCTCATTAAACACATAGCTGTATCACTTCAAGGCAGGGACCCCGACTGATCCCCAGCTGTCATTCTCTAACTCCCTATACACAGCATTATATTTATGAGTAGGATTTACAGTACAGTTGACTCTCGTTATAACAAGGTCGCTGTGACTGGCCAAATTACCTATTTATAACAGGAACGGTGCTATATAAGAGGACAGCAAAACAAAGAAACACAAAGTAAAAATGAGATTCAGTGGACTGTATTGACACCATGTGCGTGAAATGAAATCTCTGATACAAGTTGTGGTGGTTCTAAAAAGAACTGGTGTTGTAACATCTCAATGTTTCGATTCAGTATGCTCTGATGATCTTCAAGAGAAATCTCAAATGGTCAGAGCATACTGATTGAAACAATGAGTTGTTACACCACTGGTTCTTTTCAGAATCGTCGTTACTCATAGAGATTTCATGTACATGGTGTTACTGCAAACCTCATCAGATTACATAAGAAAGATTATATCCATACAAAGAGGCCAGTAAACTGATCCCATGAAGCCTCTAGGCAAGCATGATGACCAAGTAAGTTTGATGATTCAGAGAAGAACGTGCATCTGTTATTTGGAACTTGTCTTTCAACTTCTTTGCTGGAGACGGTTACTACCTCTCAAAATGGATCCATCGACTCTTGTATCAGAAGGTACAGTAATGGAGATTTCTTAACGTTGCAACTCAATTTGTGCATTTGTTCTTGCTGCATGCTTTAGTTTTGTAACATCATAACACCTCTTGCATGTGTAGTGGTTAGTTGCATCTATACATTCATACCATTTTCATGCGGTCATGTCATCAGTTAACGCATAAATCAAACGGGAGGTAAATTTCACAAGGCTGTGGAAAGAGCATTATCTGATCTGAGAACAGATTATGCTAAGCAGAAGCAGTTACCAGCCAAACCATGTCATTTTTGTTGTACAAGACTGGCATTTTGTTACTTTTGCTTATCAGGCATATTTGCTTAGCATTGTTTTCTGCTTATTGGCTTAATGCCATTAAGCCCTGGGTAGATCTGTGACCTTTTAACTCTCTATTCATAAAGCCAATTGAGGTAACTACAGCCGTGCCTCGAGTCCCTGTCTTGGTGACCTTTGAAATGTCTCGCATGCCCTACACGGCACCTCCCAGAGGGAAAGGTTACTTTCTACTGGAACATTTCAAGGGGCACCAAGGCAATGACCAGGGGCAGGGAGGCAATTGCCTCCATTGCCTCTGAAGTATTAGGCCTGGGATTGATTTTATGAAGAGCCAAGATTGATCTTAACTGCGAATTAATCTTAAATGCTAAGCAAAGTGTGATGTCACAACACAAATCACTACGATAACATTGACAGCACACCTAAAGATGAAATTTAACGCTTAGTGAAAACCAAGCTGTAAGCTTGTTTTTCACTTTCACTAAGATTCATCTTAAGATGTGTTGTCAATATTATCATAGTGATTTGTATTGTGACGTCACACTTTGCTTAGCAATTAAGATTGATAGACAGTTACGATCAATCTTAACTCTTTGCGAAATCAACCCCTCCTGGCCACGGAAGGAAAGTTTCTTTCCGGCGGGGAGAAAGAAATGCCAAAGAGGGAATTGTCTTGTCGATGTGTGTGCGTTGAGACAGAGGTTCAAGCCAAGAGTTGTGCAGGTTTTTTATGTCCATATTTCTGATTTTTCTGGCCAGCACTGTACCCCTGTGTCAGGTGAATGAGATCTATGGGCATTTAATATCTGTATACCAAGCTTTCTTTTCTCTTTAGGGCGTTTATAAGGTGTGCTTACGGTGATGGGTTTCAAGTCTAACTAAATGTTTTATTGAGCTTTTTATTACTTGCAATGTTTACTAATTAATGCCCTTTTGCATTACGGTCAATATTGGAACAGCTTTCTTAGACTGTAAATACACATGAACAATTCCCACTTCTTAGTTTGGTTTTATAGTTTGTAATTATATACAATTGGAATAGATAACTCTTAGATGATTGTCTGGGAATGAATGACTGTTTAATAAGTTTGTAACAATCGGTCTTTCTCTAAGCTGTATTAACACATTCAAATATCAGTGTCAAAGGTCAAAAAGGGTTCATTATGGTAAAATATTTGTAATCAAAAGCATGGTCCCTAAAATATACGACCTGGGCTCAATTTCATAGAGCTGCTTAAGCACAAGTTGCAGAGCTCAAAACAATTATGCTTACAAAATAAAGTTACCAGCCAAAATACCATTTCAAAGTACTCTCTGTGGCTGGTATTCTGTTTGCTTTTTACTTAGCAGAATTTCTTTTTAGCACTTTTGTCTTCTAAAGCAGCTCTATGATATTGGGCCCTGGAGTTAAATTCATTGAGCTGCTTAAGCAGAAAATATTGCTCAACAGATTATTTGCTAAGCAGATAACCAGTAACAGACAATGTACAATACATGGGTTGCCTATTTTTGCTAAGCAGCACTTTTCTGTGCTTAGCAATATTTGTGCCTATTAACAGCTTTATAGAATTGGGCCTTGCTGCAGTTAGAATCAAAATCTGTTCCTAATTGTATAAGGCAATTACACATGTGCTCAAAAACAATCCTTGCTAACCCAAGAAATAAGCTTTTGATCAGCATTTCTGCATCCATAAGCTCCATTTCCCATGATTTAGTTTTAGGTAACAGCATTGCGATATCACATTGTCCATATTTTCTGATTTGTCCGGCCAACATTGTACCCCTGTGTCAGACAAATGAGATATGTGGGCATCAGTCTTCAGAACTGAATAAATACTGTAAAGTGACAGTGAAGAAAATTCTTAAACCAGCCGAATCAACAAGCCATCGTCACTTGAAGTAAGACTCAAACATTACTGCATCACTTATAAAACATTCATGATACTATCACATTATGATAGAGCATCCACTCTTATAAATGAGGCAGACTTAGAACAGGTTTCATGAGTGTTCTATAAGCGATGCGGTGATGCTCGACAGCCCGACTTATAAGTGACAGTGGCTAGTGGAATCGGTTCTTGAACCTTTTTGGCTGTTTGCGGAACTGCTTTTAGGTCAAGTCAAAGGTCAGAGGGCAATGTGTGAAAGAGAAAAGGCTTTGCTTGGTGGAGGATTATTGATAATTTTGAGCATGTTTTAATTTCCAAGACTGGTAGATTTGACCCAGTAAGCTGTGTCTGACTTGGCAGCTGTGGCTACGTCTGTGGCTTGATCACTGCGTCATCATGCATTGAAGTATAGGAGCTCCTTAGCAACACCCTTAGCAACAGTCATAGCCACAGCTGATAAGTCAGACACAGCTCAAGCTAATCTCATCTAGCTTTCACAACTCCTGTATGGGTTTTGTAAAAATCATCTAACAAATCGCATTAAATCATAAGGAGACTATACCAACATGATGTTCAGCAAACCAACCAGTCAATTATGTGTGCTGTAATTCTTCTCAATTGTTTTGTTTTAGGATGTTAGGATGAACTGTTATAGAAACTATTAAAGGGAGTTTATACTTTTGGTAAATGTCAAAGACCAGTACCCTCACTTGGTGTGTCCCAACATATACATGAAAAAACCTGTGAAAGCTCAATCGGTCATTGCAATCACCAGAAAAAAGGGGGGGGGGGAACCTTAAGTGTTTTCAAACATCAAATTTTCGACTCTTGAGATCAAAACCAATGGTTTTACTCATTTCTCAAAAACTATAGCATTTAAAGCAAAAATATTTTGAAGGGAGTTTCCCATCATGACCATCTTAATACCATGTAAGTTATTTGTGAATCTGTGAACATTTATATTTTTACTCTAACCAATGTTACAAACACCCTTTAATCTATTCTGTGAACTTGTTTGTAGTGAGGTATTTCATCCTTGTGATTGGTATATTTAAAAGAATTATAATCAGAACACAATATTTGTATAACAACTTAAAAGGTGAACAATGTAATGCTATGTTTCTGTATATGAACCACTATCGATGAAGTTTTTTTTTTTACCTTAAAAGGCTATACATGGAATTATGAACTTTAACCCGCATATAGTGTGCACTGCGCTGGGTGTAATATCACAAATAACCGCGTGGTTAGTGCAAGAATACGTTACCACAAGATCTTAATAATTTTCATTCAACACCCTTCTTTCAGAGTTCTTATATAAGAGCTTAATAAGTTAAATATTAGAGGTTGATTAGAGTAATGCACCCCAAGACACCCCTGTGGAAGACTCGTTGCGGGAATTTCTCTTTAGCGATGTTGAAATGTTGCTCGAGTGGAAGTTGTACTCTTTGTTTCTGTGATTTACCCACACTCATGTAACGTGTATACCAAGCTATACCTACCAATTGAATAATTAAATAAAGAAGCCACTCTTAACATCATTATTTATTTCAATCTCTTTATTTCATTGTTGTTGCTGTACATACACGTAACTTTCCACTCTGCTTCAAGTCCAAGACAAGTATTTCTCACTAATAATAATAAAAGTGACTTCTTACAGAGCGTTAAAATCTGTCACTCAGTGACGCTCATGGCACCCCAATATTATTATCGCTGATCACTAGACCCATCTCAGCTCCCTTATACAACCTGTGTTGCAAACTTTGTAGCACCAAGCTAAATCAACCACAAGAACAATCTCTGCCCTCACAGGTACCCATTTACTCCTTGGTGAAGAGAAGCAACTATAGTTGAGCGTCTTGCTCAAGGACACAAGTGTCAGGACCGGGATTCAAACCCACACCCTGATGACTTAACCACCAGAACTTTAGTCTGATCCAATAAACCGCTTAGCCAGGACACCACATCACTTAACTATGCCGGCTCAAAAATTGGCCTAGCCTCCACCCGCTACTGAAAGTCCATCAAAGATCTGAACATGGAGATTTATAATCATTTAGATAAATAAATGTTGACAATTGATGGATGATGTCACCTATCTAGATAGAGTCGTCTGTTTATTTCATTAATTGGAATGTCACCGACAGCAGGCATCGAGTCCATGGGACATGCAGGCCTCACATGGGAATCTGAAAGTTCATAAAAACGAAATGTCAGAAATCAAAAACCATTTTTTCAAGTTCAGAATAGCCTTATTTTGATTTTAAAGACACCGGCTCGTCAACTGAGCAAACAACAAATTTCATATAAACACCTGTCAGTGAACTAAATTTTAATAACAAGTTAATGCAGTGAATTATCAAGCTACTGAAAATTCCTAAATTGCTACACAATGGTCATCCCATTCGTGTATGTCTATGTAAGCCTAAGGGTAAAAGTAAGAAGTAAAAATGCATGGTAAAATATGAATATTGAACAAAAATTATTCAGATGCAAAGCTAACAAAGTGCACAATTGCTCAGTTGAAACAGTTGGGTTTTTAACAATAAATGTTTACGAGACAAATACATTTAAAAAAATCAAATCGGTTTGTCATTGTACAAGATTCAAACGCCCAATAACAATGATGGACTTTCTCGTTTGAAGGAACAAAGTCTCTGCACTCATATATTTTGATATGGGTAAACGTCTATGTGTTGTTTTTTATGAGGGCTCAGGCATGTAGTAAATGGGAGAGAGTTCATAATTTGATGTACAGCCACAGGCATGTTTTGATCATGATGACACAGCACCTGTAACATGGAATCTTTGACTGTATTTCTTCATACACAAATATTTCTCTTGAGAATTAATACTGGCATCCATTCTACTTAATGAGCTTCCATTCTGGCATTTTAAACTTACCTGTAAATGTTTTTATTGAATCCAGTGGAGGAGTGTTCCAAAGATTAAAAGCAAGAAAGAAAACTTGAGCAAAGACAAAACAGACGCTCAGGTACACTGGAATAGCAATTGCCCAATACCTGAAGAAAATGAGGAACGAAAATGAAATGAAAACAACTATTTTAACAGATTTCACTTTTTGTGCTCAAATTTACAGAGAATGAGTTTGTTTATTGTAAAGAATACTGATGAGTACTGTACAAAATGAACTTGGATCTAAGACACATTGGGGCAGTACAGAGTGAATGTAAAACCAACTGACATGTTCAGAGAGTAAGTTTTGAAGTCTGGTATGGATGTAAACAAGAACAAAAAACCCTGTTACTTCATGATGTAGAGAGATACAAACCAGATATAAAATTAGTTGGTTGTGAACTTACTCTGGTCTTGCTTTCTTTGGAAATATAACTTCTTGCAAGTACAGATAACGAACCGAGTAATTTATGATTGCTACCTGCACTCAGAACCTTTGCCCCCCTTTCCCTCTCCCATACAAGGTCCAAAATTAAAGGCCCCCCAAATAATGTCTTTGCCCTGCCCTCCCCCCCCCCCCACCCAATGAAATCATGTAGTTACACCACTGCTACCTGCCCATAGCCCTCTTACTGTAGGACTCCGCTTTATAGTACTGCTTTGTAACAGAAACTGACCTCCAAGAGAGAGGGCTTCCTATGTACATTCGTATTATTTCTAGTGTTGATACTTTTTAGATTAGTTTGAAAACTTACTTGTTTAATACGGCTTATCTGTAATTGTTCTTTATCTGATTTGTTACTGTGTGAGGATTCCCTCTCGTGCGCCTTGAGCACCTTAATTTGGTGGATTTTGGCGCATTATCAATTATTAAAATTGTACCCGCTAGGCTCTGCTACAAAAGGTGAAACTTGAATGTCGTACAATACTTACTTCTGAGGCCAGTATGTGAGTCCAATGCTGTGAAGCCATGACTCGGGAATGAATACCCAAATAATGTACAAAACTGGGAAGGATAAAAAAGAAAGCTTAATCAAAATGTATAATATATGCTTCTGCTGGAGTACAAGGGAAACACTTGTTTCAAGGTAAGTGGGTTACACTCAATGCAGGTGTTGATGGACAGACTAGGCAGTTTGGCTAGAGAGAGTGGCTTCAATCCCACAATCTCCTCAGATTCTCCAGATGCAACTCCACACCAAATTGTTTGCTCTTTAAATTGACTTGAAGTGATTGGAATGCCTGACCTTGTGAAAGCACTTGTTGTTTAGGCCTAATGAATTGTACCAGTCCTTCTGAATCCCTCACTTTGGATAATGAAGGATTTGGGACTGTAGTGTAAGGGTTTTGTGCCAATCATACAGTGGAATCAAGAAGTGGAAGGAGTCCAGTGACTTGTCACCTTTTTAGGGATGTAGTGATTGCAGCATTAAATAGTGTAAATTGCAAAACTGAAAGGTACAACATTTCCAGGTCAGTTTTAATTTTTCTACATCAAATTACTGGTGTTGATGGAGAACGTGCTGTGTTTAGCAAAAAAAGAAAAAATCAGCTGAACTGCTGTATGGCTAAACTTAAAGTAAAATAAAGTGCAAAATAAAAAAAAAAATTATAAATTACAATAATCCGCTTAATTTGATTATATTTATTTCATTTCTTGGGTAATCAATATGGATACTATCTTCCATACCAAGATAGTCAACTCATTCTATTCCTTTAATTCCTCCATTGGCATGGATGGTCAACTCAAAATAGCAAAAGAGATAAACAAACATTTATAAAAAATAAAGAAAACTACATTTAGAAGCAATTTAGAAATATAAAAAGGAAGAGGTATTAAGTGAACCAGCTAGAATGTATGTGTTAACAGTTTGAACATTGAACAACTCTTTCTTAGATTTTTGTTTTGTCCTTCATGCCCTGAATCTTGACCACGCCCTCCCCCGTTTGTCCTGATCCTATCGTCGGTGCGCCAAATTAGATTTAGAAGAACATTTTTGTGACACTTTTTCACTACGACTACGAGTCGTAGTACGACTTCGAACCCAAGAAACAAAGGCCAGAGACATATTTACCAAATACACAAATTGAGCAGAGGTAAAGAACAAAACCGTAAATTGCTCTTTCTGGCGTCGGTGCAGGGTTGATGTTGTTAGACATTTCCTCTCAAATATAATTGCAGCAAAAATGAGCACACACGGCAACGGAGAGACGGACGGACGGAAGATTGATGCTTTATTCGCGTGACAGTAACAGTCGGCGAAACAGCGCCCTCTCTTGATATTTTGCTATACGCGATAAACCTTACAAAACGGGTGACGACTTTTCTCGAAGCCACTTCTAAAAGATTGCCTTATTTTTTTGTTTAGGTAAAACTGATCGACTTTGTTTGTTTGAAGTGTAAAAGAGAATGCAACATAAACATCGTGAATTCAAAAAGTGATCCGGAACTGGTCAAACAACTGTATTTAGTCACTACAACTGAACAACTACATGACTAAAAAGGTGTGTTGGGATCATCCATCATCATGGATCATCATGCAGCATCCCTGCTACTAGGGTAGGAATACCGGATACTTCGGCACCTTGCAAACTCGGCACCAAACAAACTCGGCACCTGTTCTTTAAAATCTTTCGAATGTTTTATTTATTTTCTGGCCGTAGAAAACTGTTTACAAACGTGAATCAAATCCAACAAAAACAACATAATTTGTTTCTTGTTTACATATTTATCAACTTGTTTATTCATTATTCTTGATTTTAATTCTCCATTTCACTTTTAGTCAACTTTTATTTAACAAACCCCAATTATTTAATTTTTATTCATATTAAGCATTACGTGATTGTTTAATGGATATTCATTTTGTTAAACAATCTAATAAAACAAACTAATTTTAAAATTTATTTAAAAAATTTATTTATGTGTTTATTTATTATTATTAATCTATTTATTTATTTATCATTGTTATTTATTTAAATTAGTTTTCATTTGCAGTGAATAAATAGTGACTAATCCTGACAGCTAGTCTAAATAATAAATAGTTTGGAGTTTGGGTTTTGGTATTTTTTTTTACTAAAACTGAAACTTTTAAAGTTTATTTTATTCATAAAATCACGTTGTTTTTTAATAGTTATTCATTTAGTTAGAAAATATGAATTTATTATGTAGTTAATTTTTTTATCTAATTGTGTTTTTGTTTAAACAAAATAGTGGTCCCATTCTCATCTGCTGAGTGCATTGATGTTTCAGCTTTCAAGACCATGTACGCTGCGGTAAATCGGCTGGGTGCCGAATTTGTGTTTGTACATGTGCCGAGTTTGTTAGGCCTACATGTAGGTGCCAACAAGTTTGTTAGTGCCAAGTTTGCAAGGTGCCGAAGTGACCGGTTACCCCTGCTAGCCCCACTTGTGTGGCCTCCAGCTGGCCTTGGCCACACACAAGTGGGGCTAGCATCCTGCAGCTACATTGTACCCTTCACCATGTTCATCCTTGCTCTATCCATATGCTCTTTTAAAGCTGGGAGGAAGAAGAAGACATGGATGAGGTAGAACCCACCACCATAATAAGGGATCTGGCTAAAGAAGACCGATTGGGGAGTAAACATTGTTCTTTTTGTGATTCGGGTGCTGTTTCTGCTTTTGATGCCACTGGTCCTGCTGTTCATGCTTTACATTTGATGCCACTCCCTTTCATGACTCTGGGTATGTATGACTACTTTTATTAAGCTCAGTATTGGTAAATTTATGTTTGAATGGGACAGTTGAACAGGGCAGTGATTAGATGAATTATTAAGTATATTAATATTAATAGTACAACAATTAATTAGTTATTACTTGGGAATATCTATTGCTGCGCTGAAAGATCTGGCGGTTATTTATTCGGTAGCCCGGCACAGCATAAATTATAAATGTGCCATCCCCCTGCGTACTGGCAATACTCCTAATCCTATATATATATTTTTTTTCACAAAATTATACTAAAACGCTAATGTGTTATGCACATCACTGCGGGATTTTACAGAGCAATTTCTTCAAACAGAGTAGTTTTGACCTCCGGTTTTTCATCCCGCAGCAGCAAGTAGGGGTAGTTGCGATAATCGTAACCCACCATCCTCCTCCAGATGGTCGGAGACCACAGGGTAACAAGACAACTAACGCAAGCTTAGACCATTATTGCAATTTCGACCCATTTTGACAGACTTGACTAGTTACCTCATTTGACCAATTTTTACCACTTTCGTAAACCATGACACAAATTCTAAGTACACGGATTTGATCATCAATGTCTAATGAATCCATTCATAACACTCAAAAACATTATTGCAAAAATATTTTGAAGGAAAAAGGACAAAAAACTTACAAGAGACTGAGCGAAGCTTGTGAAGTGTAGACAGACGATGGTTGAGGTTTTAAACCCCACACTTTGTTACCATGCAACTTCTCAACCAATCAGCGTAATTTCTTGACTTATCAGCTTAAACCATCTATATGCGTGGCGTTGGTGTGCGCAGTTAATGTATTTAAAGGACAATCTTATTGTTATTTTATTTAGTACTACACTGTACTACATGTACATGTTACCACAGATCTTGCCAAGACCGCTTAACTTGGGCACTGCAAACAAAACTTGACATCTGGCTTTGCGATCATACAAAGTTAAATCACAGACGTCAACATTTTTTTTAAAGGAGTAGCCCTACGACAACAGCGTCCCAGTTTACTGGGTCTAGCTCTTGCCCATTCTCAAGATAAATGGGAATCAAAATTGGCAATTTAATTAGTAAATTATCAGTTCATATCATTTTTTAATGAAGATTTATGAAGGCAAAATATACCTTTGGTTTTATTTTGTAAGTATAACATCTATACAATAAAACAAACCTGTGAAAATTGTATTTCAAAACTAAAAGGTTGTCGTTTTGAGATATCGCCCAAAATCCAGAGCAGATACGCAGTAAGAATAATCCAAAGGTAATAGGAATACACAATCTGAGAAACGCATCTGACAGGAACATTCCTCAGATTCAAATTTTGGGGCATAAAAACTACTATCCTTTTACTTTGAAGTGAAATGTTTCTCAAAATGCTAGGTGAGTAGGACTATATTTTTAACACTGAAAATTACGTTGGCTCATCATATTCATTCGCCAATTCCTAGAAAATATGTTTTTTTTTTGTTACGACGTTATATTGCCATGATAATTATTGCGATATATAGTTTTTGTAAATATTACAATTGATGTTGTGATAATTGTAACCCTCCATCCTCATGATCATCATGACCATCGACGTTGCAGACTGGAGAGGGTGGCTTACTCTGGGTTCTGCTTCGTCTTGCTCAAGTCAAGGACACAAGTACCACAATCTTAAAGCAAAACACCCAACTCTTGACTATAACCGGATTTTTAGTTCAGTATGCATTTATTTTATTTTAGAGCAGTTGGGTCAGAGTACTACATGTACAGCTGTAATGTATCTTTTAATATTGTTTAATGTAACTTATCTTTCAGAAAAAAAAGGATTGAAAAGACCGTCTTCTGGCAGTATGAGTAAGGAAAGCTCTTCATCAAAAGAAACATTATTCACTTCTAATAAGTTTAAATCAATGAAAGGTAAAGAGAAGAACTTACCAAAACGCAAACCTCTTAAGATTTGTCGAGTTAAGGAGCGGACTAGAAGGGGAGTGGTTGCAGCTACCATAGAGGAATTACGAACCAAGATTCAAACCCAGTTTCCCTCAATCGGGGATGATTTCAAGATTATATTGGAAGAGGACTGCACAAGAATTGAGGATGAGGATTACTTTAAGACTTTACCGGATAACACCGTCCTCGTGGTTTTGAGTAAAGATGAACAGTGGACAGGAGGTACTTATAAATGTAGCTGCTGTTATTTCTATCTGGTTAAAATCTTTACATATGACTAAGACTTGCCAATGGAGTGATCAATGCAAAAATGGGTTTTACAGAACCTTTCAAAGAAGCTTCTCCCACCCACCCTGTACCATGTACTGCTGCAGTTTGGAACTCCTTTCCTGTGTCTTGTTTCCCATTGATTTACAATCTATTAAAATTCAAGAGAAATGAGAACAGATATCTTCTCTCTTTTAAAATTGTAAATTTCACCCTGAGTGGCCCTTTGACCTTGTGTTAAATGATTTTTTCATTAAACAAATATTAGTCAAACAGTGCACAATTCAGAATTATTAAAAACTCAGAAAGACCTGCCATGGTCTTTGGATGTAGAGTACTTTGGTGTAGCGACTGCAAGTTACAGAAAAATGTAAAGATCATTTGTCATTCAGGTTCAAGATGTCTATTTGTTTAAATTTTCCAGCATCTAGTTCCTTGGAAGAAGAGTTCAGCATGGGCCACGTTGAAGTTGATGGTCAAATGACCCAGGAAGAAACGTCTCAGAGACTGGCTCTAGTCGCAGGAAGAATCGCTGAAAATCCTGCAGTTCTGGCTTTCCTACCCAAGGTTGATTTAGAGGTATGCATTGGTGAATAAGTAGGAGTTGAAACTTTGCATGGTGAAGACACCATGTAATAAATGCTCTCTATAACGGTCTCTATATTGAGATGTGGTGGTTCAATAAAGAACCGATGGTTTAACAACTCGACGCTTTGATCAGTATGCTCTGATTGCTTTCAGCATTCTTCTGAAGCTGATCAGAGCATACTGAAACATTGAGGTGTTTTACCACCGGTTCTTTTTATCAGAACCACCATAGCTTTGAGTTGTTGGGGTTCTGAAAAGAACCGGTGTTTTTTT
>JAUELU010000028.1:5686403-5698848 GCA_032357145.1 Evasterias troschelii | reverse complement strand
TCTTTAAAACCGCACCCTGGGATATTTTAAAACACAATTATTGTGCAAATCCATCCGATAGGTGGAAGCGGTGCAACAATTTATTTCTTCTTCTTCTGTTCTTTCTACTGGCGACATAACTTTTCTCCTGCTCTCCACCCATTCATCAGGCATTCTTTATATAATGATTAATTATGTCAATTAAAACAAGACGGACATTGCGTAAATAACAAATAGTTGACCAAGACTGCGGGGAGTCTCGTAGTCTCCTTCACGAGCACTTAAGATATTTGAGTTTGAAACGCGAGCCCCCCAGAATGTTGAGCCATCATGGATCATTTTCAGTGATTATAGAAAATAGACAGAGCTTTTAACCTTGCTATGTGGAGTCCATAGTGAATACTGTGGTGGATGTTTGCATGTCAAGCATAAAAGCATTATCTCAAATCTCAAGTTATAGATGAAGCCAAGTTATTGCATCATTTTGGTCTTAAAACCTCGAGGAATTCAAACATGGAGTGTGTCTTATAATGTATTTAAAGATGAAAGATCCCCTGGCTGCTGCTTCCCAGGTTGTATCGTATACTTAGGTGTGATCTTGGCCACACGGTAGTTAACGATGGTTTCTGACTGGATAGGGAGACAGCTAGTCAACATAGGGCTGCAGCCCCACACCGCGAAAACTGGAGTGTCAAGTTAATTCTCTTGGTATAAATATGGTACAACACCGACACGGTGTTAAAGGGACACGTTGCCTTGGATCAGGCAAGTTGGTCTATGAAAAGCGTTTGAAACCGTTTGCTATGTAGAATGATGTTTTAAAAGTAGAATACAATGATCCACACAAATATGCCTCGAAATTTCGTAGTTTTTCTTTTACATCGTGAACAGTAACACGATTGGCCATTTTGTGGAGTCAAATTGTCGACTCCCTTAATGGCCGACCGTGTTAGTTCACAAAGTAAAAGGAAAACCACGCAATTTCGAGGCAAATTTGTGTGAATCTATGTATTCTACTTTTAAAACATCTTTCTAACCATATGCAGTTTAACAAACGGTCGCAAACGCTTTTCATAGACCAACTCGCCCGATCCAAGGCAACGTGTTCCTTTATCTTTACCAACGAAGTGATAACTAACAGTTATGTATGTGCTGTCACATACAAATATCGGAAATAAATATGTTACCCCAGTTTTTGCAGTGTACCGTGAACATATTTGTTGGGAAATTTGGGATTAGTGTTCACAATGGTTTCAATTGAATGTCGGCGGACTGATGAGACAGGTGCCGATTTTTGAGAAATTATCGATTAAATGTGATAAATAATATCTGTTTCATTAAGCACATCTGACAAAATTCTGCTGGTGGGAACAGTTCAAAAAAATGCCACGTGGACCTTCTGCATGAACGACAGTAACAACTGGTGAAACATAGTGTGTTTGGCATCTGTTTGTATTACTATTAGTATGGCCATCATGTCCGGCTCTAACATGATCAGCCAGCAAGTGTTATATTGCTCGTGTCACTTCCTCAAATCTCGGCCTCCTTTGCCAGAAAGGGCGAAAAACAATGAAACTCGACATAACAGCTTTCCGACTCAGAGTCATGTGTAACAGTCAAAACGTTACCCTCCCACTTCCCCTTGTTGCACCAGCTGTCGTCTGCTGCGAAAAAGCGCGGACTTTCTTCCCGCTCGAATCACGCACGAGGGTGCTCCTGATACTGCAAATACGGGCAAGTTACGTTGGTAAACCTCTTACAGTTCCAACCGACCCTCGACAGATTCGACATCGGTGTTGATTTAGAACACTTGGAGTGTTGTCTGTCAAGTTGTGCTCAAAAGTGTTGTTATTTGAAGGCCGGGGGACATGACGTAGAGCTTTCGGAAGAAAACTCGATGGTTAGTCTTTGTCCTCAACTCCCGTATTAAAGCGAAACACGAGGCAAATGTAGAGAGGGCGATACAAATAATTAATTGTTAAAAGTACCCTTAGAAAATGAGCCAAATAATAGAACCTGAAGTTTTATTAGAACTGACAGCAGTTTTTCAAGTTCTGGAACTGAAATGACTCCCACACGCGCATCTGCACAATTTGTCCGTAACATCGGTGCCATTATTTTGTCCTTGTTCGTCAAATTATTGGTCTACTCACTAGTTTATGAGCGGTTCGTGCATAACATTATGCTTTTGTTTCTATGATAATAAATCTTACTCCGCCACTGAGCAATTATTCAAACATTTTGTTTAAACTTGACTCAAAGAGTGAACTCGGAATAACAGTTAAATTGTTTTATTTTTGTGCAAGTAATGTTGCAGGCTCCGCCAAAGAGATCCATCGAAGACGAATAATAATAATGCAAAAATTTACAACCATACGTCACTGGGAACCATAATTTTAATGGTGTATATGCGTCACGGCTGGGGCCTTCTCCGAACCGCCACGTCACGATGTAACTTATATGAAACGGATACGGTTGCTGATAATTAAATGGAAATACAAACCAACTGAGGTATCCAGTCTCTAAGCCGTCTCCGAGCTGAGTGGCTGTGGCTGTGGCTGATTGCTTTGATTATGATGTTGAAGTATACATCAACAGAAGCGGCTTTCTAGCAATAGCCGCAGCCAAAGTCTATGGACTAAACAAGAACGGTGTTGTTATTGCACAAATATAGAATTATTTTGTCAAGAAATAAACCACAAGAGAACCCGACTATAGTAAAATTGCAAAACAAATTGGGGTGAACAAAGACAAATTGACTAGCGCGGGACTTTAACCTGCGACCTCTGGCTTACCGCTCAACCAACTGAGCTATCTAACCTTTTGGTAAAATATTTATGGTAAGAATGAATCAAAGTATTCTGATTAAGGTGACATTTTGTTTTCAACGCAAACGTAATTTTTCTACAAAGATCCCCTTTTTGAGACCTTAAGCCTGCTGATCTCTCTACATAACCCATAACAAGCTTCATTGTTATAATTGTGTTCATATCATCATGACACTCTTTTCAATTAGGTTTTGAATGGAAGTTTTTAAAAAAGTCAAAAATGCAAAGATTATCTTGTGTTTTGGTTTAAAACTCGTGTTTCTGTTTAAAACTCGTCTTATACGACAACGTGAAGCCAAACAGAAACTGGGAAATGACTAAGTTGACATCAAAAATGAAAAAATACTCGAGGAGCGCATTAAAAACAAAAGTCCTCAAAAATATTCGGAAATCATTCATAATCATTATTGATTTTTCTTTTGAAATTGATCTCTTGTTGGAGGCTAAAATATCGTCGAAAAGTCCCCTGGGGCACGGTGTGCTTCCTCCCCGCAATTCTCGGCAATTCTCCGGTGAAAATAGCACAGATCAAAACCCAAGGAATCTTCATAATCTACCCACTGATTAGAGATTACGGAATAGCGTTGGTTACTTGATGTCAAATTTCAAGCTCAAATTTGGTGATTGTGTAAATTTGTGATTGTGTAAATATTTTCCATATTAGCTTACACTCACCCTTTAAAAAAAAAAATGAGGTGGCAGTCAAATTTATAAAACGATAACCTTCCTTCGAATTAATGTTAGACAGTGTAAGACCCAAATCGTATGCCTGTAGGTGACTGTTTATTAGAGAGAAGTGCAGCTCATTTAGAAGGAAAAGCAAAACAACTTGAACAACAAAATACTTTTTCGATGAAACCAAGTCCTTTTCTAAAAGTTCTACTCGAATATAAAAATGCCAATGGCAATTTGTTATAAATACGTTTTCAACTTCTACGTATAAATTGAAGTTATGTTAAAGGTAGGCCTAAATAAATACTTGGAGCGAGTATGATTGGTGAACCCTTTTTTTTGCCAATCACGCCTGAATTTGTGCGACCATTAATGATAACTTGACCGTAATTTAGGCAAAAATCTTAATTGTTTACAATAAACGGACGTCAGGAGTTTCTTTAACCGACGGATTGAAACTGACTGGAATGCAAACAAACTTAGACCTTTTTCTAAGCCATTGCTTTGCCTTGGGTTCCGTCCGCATACGTTAAATTTAAGCCCAGTATACCGAAATCACAAGTTAAGAAACCTGAAGTAGGCCTAGCCCCAACCAGAGCCCAAGCCAAAACAGGCCGTGGTTCGAAAGGGGCCTTAAGATATTTGCACGTATCTTGAAAAGGGGGTTTTCAAAATAAAAGATATGTCATACGTTCTTATTTTACCACGATGGTCCATTTTCTATCATCATTGCCATCTACGTATTAAAAGTTGCTCGAGACGAAATTGACGTCATACCGGTGTGGACCAATGAGAACCACAGGTTACATCCGTGTGTGCCACACCGGAACCATTCCAGCCAATCAAATCACCCGTAACTTAGACGTCGGTGGGGGAAGAAAAAAAAGAAAAGCCTGCAAGATGTTCATTAAAATGTCGCCTGCGATCACCAAACGTTAACCACTCCATCACAACTGCAAAACGAAACACGCTGCTTTAGCAATTACGACACGAACTGCTTCTTCATTTTATTCCTCTGTCCAAGAACAGGCTAGTTATCTTTTGTCCGCGATTTGCCGCCCGGGGACTCGTCTTCTGACAGCAAAAACAACTCACGTACAGTCTTTTGTTTGTAGTTGCGAGTTGAGGAGGAGCCTACCGTAGCCGTCGCATAAAAACCGCTCCCTTGGCCGTATCTTCGGTCATTATACACTTTCAGCCAAAGAGAAGAGTTCACTAACTCGGAGTACAGTGATCCAAATCCGCATGTCCACGAGATTTGATTGTGTATCAAACATAGCAGAAACTACCACGAGCAGACGACAACTATATACGGGAAATGGCGGGAACGACTAGTGCAAGAATGTGCATGCTTTTAGCATTGGTTGCTGTAGTTATATCGACATTAACACAATCCGCTAGCACAATGGAAACGCCTTATTCGGAAGAAGGTAAGAAATTATCTTAACTGCTTCACAATTTGTTTTTACCCTGTTCTCATTCTTTTTCTGAAAAATTTGAGTGAATTTGAGTGCGCTTTCGTAGGAAAATATCTATTTCACCAAATGAAAGTGAACTTTAAATGTTGTACTGAATATAGAAGGATATCTTGAGACATATTGAAATTAGGCTACTTGCCACCGATTTTGGGGTTTTTGAAAATCCTCGTCTGGCCACTTTGCAAAGGATTCATTGTAAATTTTACAAAATTTTGGAATGAGTCGCGGTAATTCTGGAAAGATTATGTTGTAGGAAAACTCAACTTTTCAATCAATATGCCCAGATCGTCGTCAAATTCATTTAAAAAGTAGTTGCTATCTTGTCAGTTTTCGGAACATCGTTGACTCATTTTCAATATTCGTTCACCATATATTTCATTTAAAGAAAAACACATCAGGAGTGACGAGGTAGCGCTAAACTGTTTTATCTTACTTGTTTTGAAAACATTTTGCCATAATATTTTCTCCACACCGCGAACAGTATGCGAAACATTGCCAACAAACTGTTCATTCTGTTGCTTTCAAATCTTTCAAACCCAGCGTGGACGGTTGAACGCAATTGAATTACATTCAGATTAGCGTCTTAGGACAACAACGTCCGTCAACAAGTAACATTGATTGGATTATACGGTCATTAGTTTCTCATTTATCCGAGTATCGCCCCCTGGGAATGACTATAATCAATAAGATCAATTTAATCTAATAAGAGGATCCCTAGCTCAAGAGTCTTAGGACTCGGGTAAAGTCTAAACCGAGCCTGGCTAACGCCTTTATGTGCATTTTGCAAATCAATATTGAACATATTTTGTAATTAACTCTAAAACTTTGGATTCCCTGCTTGTAATAATTGTCTTTCGTCTCTCTGTTCAAACTCACTTGTCAGCATTAGGTTTTAATTAATTACCTGCAATCCTTCCCATGTATTTTAATTTCTGAGAACATTCGTTCATTCATGATAATCATTTTAATCACAGCATAAATAAAGCAGGCTTGTATACATTTCATTTTGTTCACGTTTCAGTAGAGCGAACCAGTCTGCATCACTCTCTTCTTAAAACCCTACGCATCGGCAGCCTTACTGGACCCCACAAAGCCACTAATAAGTTGATTTTATAATCGAATATTTGTACATTGTAGCCCACCCTCATATCAACAAAAAATAAATTTAAAAATGTCAGTTGTTTAAGAAACTGTGTTTAGCCTCTTTAGCTGTTTGAATACTTCACTCACAATGCCTTGGTTTACACATCCCTTTTCGGGTCATATATTATATTTATATTTATATATATATTTTTTTGAATTATTGATATCGGCACACGAGTAAATGTCTTCCAGAAGATGAATGTGGTGGGGGTTTTTGGTGCAAACAGCGCGTTTTCCTTTGGCAGCAGTTTTAGCCCTGCAAATGAGCGAAGTTTCTGTTCATGAAAGATCGTATAAATCGAGTGAAATATAAAAGTTCTCAATCAAAATGTCACATTATATTATTTGTCTTTACTTAAAGCAGGTCTTTTATTTTTACTCGTATGGTTATATTTAATATCACCTTTTTTAATTTAGGTTTCGTTAATACATGAACATGCAATTGAATAACAATCCTTGTTTATTTTAACAAATTCTATCTTGAGGCTACAAATGTGGTTTCCACGTTTTTCTTTTCAAGTTCGACAAAAATTGACCTAAAGTTTCAAGGTTTTTTTTTCTTCTCAGTTTTCAAAGTTCAGTCTCAAAACGGAAAACTAGTTTTGTTTTAATGTTGTTACAGTTCCGTACAAATTCCCTTAAAATGGCTACAAAATACGAGTCGCTGGGGTAAAGACACTTGGTGTTTTTAGTGTTTTATGCATAAAGTAAATCTTGTTTATTTGTATAATAGGTTTTCAAAGTTCAGTTCCAAAATGCAAAATCGATTTCAAAATCTTGTTTTAATAGAAAACGTAGATAACTTTATTGATCACTTATATTAATATTATTAGCAGACCATTTTTTTTAAAATACCGATGAAAAAAAAATCTGCTAAAATTTGTAAAAAATACAATGAATTTTGTTTTCTTTTTTCTACACTCACGCTGCAGAGAATCTTCCCTACGACATGGTGGCAAGGCCGGCAGCAACATCCCCCGGACTATGGCAGAGGAGAACGGTAGACCTGCTATTGGATGCTCTGGTGTTGTTAAGGGAAGAGATGGACACGCCCAATGGAGATGACGTCCAACAAGTTGTAAAGAAAGGTAAGACTAACCACGCCCTTCGTAAATATTCATGAGGTTTTTAATTATTGCTGATTTATGCGTGTATGGCTTGTGTAAGGAATTGCTTATGGATGTTATTATTTTCATATCAAACATCAGACAGACATCAAAGGTAACTTTCAAAAATATCGGTTTTGAAAAAATTTCATTAGAAACGAAAACCTTTCAAACCATTTCAGAAAACTACACTTTCAATAATTTGTTTTTTAATCTATGGTATTTTTATTTTTGTTTGTTAACAGAAACATTTCTATTAGAAAATAATTTATAACAAAATATCTTTATATTATACACATATTTCTTTAAAAGACTACAACGATGTAAAGCCTAAAATTGTATAAAATCTACGAGATCTATATAAGGTGCGCTATAAGAACTATAAATACCACTTAAAGAAAACAGAATACTCAATGAAAGAGAATTTATACCCTTTGGGAATAAAGATATCTTGAAGTAAGACTTAGATAGCTCTAATGAACTAAGTGACCTATTTATAAAACAGATAAACGAAGTTTAGAAACCTACCCCAAAAATGATACACGAAATCAAATCATAGATGATTAATTAAATATAATAAAAACTTGGACGACCGAGATGAAAAGACCCGAGTTTTTGCTCTCAAGAAACGCCGTAATCATTTCCTTTCGAGTACTGCGAGTTGCATCGTTTATTTAATTTCCTTTCCATGTCGTTCTCATTTTTGTTTCCTCTAGTCATTAAACATTCAAATAATTGGAATGGTTCTATATTATCAGGAATAGTCATGTTTTCAGACTGATATGAAGACTAGTCGAGTAGAAGAGCTCTACTGTAGAGATTTCACGCTAACTTTGTACTTTCCTTTTAAAATAGGTTAAAACCTAATTCTTTTGATATGATGTTAATTAAAACAAATGCGCTCGTACGCACGGCACGAGGGCTTTTACCGTTATTAGTCTCAACTACGGTTACAGCTAATTTATCTGAAGGCTGGTGTGCGTACGGCGTAATGGGAAACCCTACCGGCTGTAAGATTAAGCGGCTGAATTAAGTCTAATGGAAAGTGGGTCTTGTCTTCGTAAAAAGGTTTGAGTGAAAGTTTTGGAGGAAATGCTCAAATATTTACAGGAAGTTTTGGAACAGGATATCCTGAGAAATGAAAAACAAAAATGTTGGGAGATCGATTTAATACGAAGAGCAAATAATACATTGTATACTGCTTCGTTTTCTTCGTGTTTTTTAATCGAAAGGCAAAGGCAAAATGAAAAATGAATATCGTCATTTCAAGTTTTCAAATCTCCCAATAAAGTCCTGTTTGCTAATCATTTTGTTTAATGGTTGCTGCCTTTTTCCCTTTATCATTAATTCGATACGTCATTGGAAATGCTGATGAAATTTCTCATTAGAATAACCGCAGGCAAATACTTACTGTTTTGAATCAAGCTAAAAGTGCATCTTCTGTATTGCTATTATGGACTGCTGTTAATGCTTGCGCTCTATGAATCAAGACAATGTACAGTAAATGGAAATTGCAGAGAAAGCGTTGATGCTTTTTACCGACGGGTGCCCTTGTTGGACCTATAGGCCCCCTATTGTTTATTTGAAAAAATTCATCTGTTTCGCAGGAACACTTACAAACTTATTAATATGGTATTATAGTGAGTTCAAATAATATTAAACTTTCGGCAAAATATGCCAAGTTAAACATAACTTGCCAGAGACAAATGTCGTAGCTGCTTAATCAGACATGAGTGTTTAAAACGTTTCTGCTTAGCAAAGATAAGCTGGACACCATGTAGCAAATGATACACGTGATATGGTGTTTTTGCTGGTAGTGCAGTGGTAACCTTATTCTGTTAAGCACAATTGTTTTGTGCTAAGTACCTTTTGCGGGTTTACACGTTCACAACGACAGTTTTAATGCTAATAATATTATTACAACAAGCTGCAATGCTGGAGACTTATCGAGGCTCTCCTTTGTCTACCGTGACGAGCTGATGACAACTTTAATCAAAATTGGCGATTTGGTTTCAATTCAAAGACTTAGAAGTATAAAGGTCAACAATGGGTGCCTTTGGCCAGTCACGTAACCCACCCGTCAGTCCCTATGCGTGGCCGAATAGAGATGTTGCCTTACACGTTCCAGCTCTAATCTCACCGTTCCTCTTCGTTGAATGTGGAGAGCGTGAAATTATTGTTTGTGTTTATTGATTTGGATCTTCATAAAATTGTCTGAATGTTGATGCGAAAATTATAATATATTTCTACGGTGGTTTATCTGGCACGCATTGGGGTGCCAAATGAGTACCGTAATCATTTTGAACCGCAATAGGCTACTTACGACCGTAATTATTTCCGTAATGGTTTAGGGACAGATGAGAACACATGGAGAGAATACCGTTGTTGTGCAGTGAAGCAGTACCCGTAAATGTTACGGGAAACTGTTTGTCACCCGTGCATGCTGCATAGTAAATCAAGGTAAAACTACATGTCACTTAAGTGTGACGTAAAATTGCGGAATGGTCAAAAAATCAATCTCCGTAACTATGGTAATCAAAGCCTTATTCTCAAATAAATTCTTCTCAACCACAATATGAATTTTAAAAAATTCTCGAAAGTAATCAGTTTTTATAAACTGTTTAGATGTAAACGCAAACATTGAATGTGAGTATTAATCATTTAATTCCTTTTCTAATATGTTGGGTTACAATCAAAACAGACATCATCACTACATATGCACCTTACTAAATAAACTTTTTCTGTCGATTGTTTTGTTTGGTTGGTCCTATATCAGCCTACCTTTCGTCAACAACTCTTCGTATAAAAAGAACACTCTGAATGTATCCATAAATTTAATTATGAATGTAATAAACAAGACTGCTTTCTTTCACACGCTGAAATATATTTTTATGTTGCAATGAATTTTCCCCGTGACATGTTTTTACTATGGTGCACCCCGCGGTTATTTCTCGCCTTATTGTAACGTCTACTCGACCGCGCTCGTTTCATTCACTATCGAAGAAAGAACAACATTTACAAATCCTTCCAGAGGGTTGTTTGACATTTTCTATTTGTCCAACCCCGATTTCTTTGTTACTTCTAATAACTCCAGGGGTTTCAACAGCCCAATGAGTTTCTTGGTGATCTAATTGTTGTAATGATAACGTGGGAATTGACATACTATTCTACGATACTCGACATTTATTGCTAGAGCTTGATATCCGAGGCATTTGACATACTAATTTCTGCTAAAATAAAATGTTTTTTTAAAAGTTGCATGGAATTCACTTCGACATGTCCATTGAAATGCAACTGGGATTCCCCTAAGTGAAATTACGAATCACATTTTCCACACAAGTGCATTTTAACGTTTCCTTTTAACATCAAATCTTGAAGTACCAACAACCTGAACAGCAGCGAAACTAGAGGTAAATGTTTAGAGGGGTATACAAGGGGATACGTTAAAACAATTAGGGGGCGGGGGAGGCTTCTGGGCAGCTGTAAAAGCGTAGTTTCCGCTTGCATTTTGACGGTTTGAATCTACCTGGGTTGACTCGTTTTAGATTCACTTTTGGTTGTTTTAGGCAAAAACAAAACAACAAATTATGACTATAATGTTATATTATAATTATACGAGTAGGGCCTAGGCCTACTTTTAAAAACTTGGATCGCAAACGTACTAAAAAAAACACAACCGCTGCTTTTTGCCACTTTAATATACCTTGAAGTTTAGAATTTAAAAAGTGAGCAGGTTAATTAAGATCCTGAAATTCACAACTAAACTGTACGAAAATCCGACATTAATTCGCGTGATTCTCACTCATTGTCTGTCCCTGTGATTCAGATATTTAATTCTTAAGAATATTTATTACGGTGCAATAAATATTTTTGGGACGTAATCGGATCATTTGGAATTTCATATCTCAAGTACGGGATCGGTTTCGTGTTGACGTGGGTGGGTTATTGTGTAGTCTTCCAGACAAGCCGGCTTTTCGGCTATGGATAAATCGATAGGTGATCAAAAGAGCACGTATTTGGTTCGCGGAGTCGTGTCCGTATACCAATACATACTGTACTTTCGTCCCTTGATCACTTACGGCGAGGAAAGTATTTTAAAGATACACTTCAACTCGTATGATTTTATTTGACTAATAACTACCACTTACTCGTTTTGAAAACACCGTTTTTCTTTTAAATGTGGTGTCTTGGTCGAGCGGTCTAGAGCGATTGACTTCGAATGCTGGCCATGGTCAGTCGCGACACTAAATTCCATCATAATTGCTTCTCTCCACCCTTGAGTACAAATGGGTACCGGCGAGAGCTTGTGGGGAGTAACCTGCGATGGACTGGTATCCTGTCCATGGGGGAATAGAAATATTTGCAGTCGTTTAATAGCAATGAAACCGGGACAGACTTTGTTTATTTATGTTTTACTGCAACAACCAGCAAAAGCTTTTCTTTCACGGCAGTCAATTTTTTCAAGGACAGACTTACCAATTGAGATTTATATTTGTTTTTAAGTAAAAAGCTTTCCATTTAAAATGTATGTATATTCTTCATAACTATTGTTTGTTAACCAATCATTGTCCGTTAATAAATGATTCCGCTTTATAAGGGCGGAAGTTTGAAGACGTCAAATCACATAAAACCCCGGTTTTATAATAAATAGTAATTTTAAAGATGTTGCAATTCTTAGTCCAAGTAAAGATTGCTTTAAAAAAAAACGAACGTAGATTGTTTATTAAAAATAACCAAATACACTGCTAGTATTCGCAAGAGGCCACCGGCGTATAGGCTTAATGCTCGAAACGTCGAGGACTACCTCACCACTCTTTTCAGAATCACATCTTTTCCGAGAAGAGAACACTACCACTCTTAAAAGTAGTCAAGTTCAGTCTTTAATTGTATGTTACCCATCTGTGTCAAGTACTGTATCTCAGAACTTTCCCCTGAGTCACGTGAGAATAATCCTCAGGCATAATTACTCGGTCGGAAATCGAACCCACTTTTGCCAGAGCCCGTCGTACTGCCAGACACAAGACTCAGTAAAATACTTACTGACAGTGCTTGACACACGTCACGATGTAGCGGCAAAACATTCTATATCCCCGATGCAAATGTAATATATTTTAAAAGTTTTATTCCTAATACGAATGTCGTCCAAGCACTCTTTTCTATCGTTTCAGTTTGTATAAAAAGCGTAGGCCTTTCAACTAATTTTTACTTTCTCTGTCTTCTTTTCGATCCAGCGAGAAGT
>JAUELU010000028.1:5623634-5641837 GCA_032357145.1 Evasterias troschelii | reverse complement strand
TTCGGGGAACTCCCTTAAATATCCACGATCGGTAAAATAATGTTGTGCATGAGATAGGGCGCCAACTTGCGTTCACCAAAACAATTAAGTCTATGTAAAGAAACGTGCCCCAAGTTTGAAGTGTTATAGTCAGTAGGAGTAGGCCCTACCAGTTTTCTATCAAATATTTCCCTCTGAAATGAAGTCATTTTTGAGAAAACTGTATATTAAAACTGATTTCGGACGTGTACCGCAACCGAATGCTAACAGCATGACGTCATGACGTCATTTTACAAAATTGTGCATGTTTAAAAATAATAACTATTCTGACTCACACGACGGATTAAGCCCAATTTTTCACAGGTTTGTGGGTTTGTTATTTCGTTTTTGTGGTCTATGACAAAAAGCATGAACGTGTCTACGACTGTTTGTCAGCTCTACCAATCTTTTATACATAAATATTCGATGGGACCCCAATTCCTCACAATGAAATTGAATGTATTCCAAAATAGGATGTAGGCATCAGCCAATCATTCAGCCGGAAAACATTAAACTATTATGTTGTCAAAATGTACCGCAACCGAATGTTAACAGCATGACGTCATTGTTTACGCTAACAGCGCCCTCATACTGAGTCAAATTGAATGAAAATCCACGTTTTGCACCTTTTACTTATGAAAAATTTCAGCCGAAAAAAAAAAAAAAAAAGTAGTCTGGCCCCGTATGAATCATCATGAAAGTAGTTCACTGATTGTAACAGCACACAAGGAACAAGACAACTAAGGGTGGTGTGATGTTGACCCTAGACCCACCCGCCTTTCAATAAGGAGGCAGTTTTACTGTATACTTCAATTTCAAAACAAAAACATGGCTACCGTTCTTCGCCTATTTTTTTTTCTCAGTTACACAACTCCATTTCCGCGTTCCATTCGTGTATAGGTTCAACCTGTAAGCAATTTTGAGTGTCTTTTGTGATAATTGTGGACGTTTCTTTTATATGTAGCTATAAAGACCAGTAGCCTTGATTTTTTTCTTCTAAAAAATAGAATTATTACAGGTGATTTGTTGTGGAGTATTTGTGAATTATTATTTGGGAAAGATATTTTGTAAAGTAGTTGATTGCACAATCATCTCCATTTTCCTGTGATTTAAACTCTTATAAAAGTCTCCGGCCGAGAACAACATCCTTTACAGTGCAAAATAACTCGGTACCTCAAGATCAATGTTACTGTGATTGGAGAAGTGGGTCTCACTGATCCGGGAGAGTAGCCTGACCCCAATGGAAGCCCAAACCCGGTCAGTCCTGACACGGATGTTAGGGTTAGCCAAAACAACAAAGAAACAAACCACCACTTGGTTTGTAACCATTTAACCCCCTCCTAAAGAGGTACATTGTTCTTCACCAATAATGAATGAATAACATTATTTTTTGCTTCTGCATAAAAAATACAGATAATTGTGTTCCATTAGCATTGGGAAACATTAATATCACCCAACAAAATACTTTACAACAACCACAGTTATAACAATAACCAATTAAACAAACAAATGTGCAGAAATTCAGTAATACTTACAATTTACTTACGAATACATGTAATTGCAAATGTTAAAAGTTTATTAACTTTTACTTTTTACAATTGTGAAACTTCAACATTGCTTTATACTACCCTTTCCATTGGACGAGAGAAGTATGTTATTTACCGCTATACAGTATTATACACTAATGGATTGAGTTTGGGACAAACGATTGGACAAGTCCCAAGTCCTTCAATCAACAAGCTCTTCAGAACATCAGCTCTGCTTAACTACCTCATCGTCCGTCTACGTATTTGTGATTATTTTGTCCGATTTTAAATTAAAGACTTGTGATTCATCTTGAAGCCTTTAAAGTACTTCCACCTATTTTTAAAACCATAAAAGTCCTTCCAAAAGAAGTCCAACACCCACAATGGCCCAATGCCAAATGACGACAATTTCAAATCTATGGTCCATAAATGGCAGACGAGTTGGCAGAGGTCTTTAAAGGGGGGTAAAACGTGGGTTGATTGACGCACCTGTCCCGTCCCTCCCACTCTCATGCTTCGCATTGATGTGGTTCTTAATCGTCCTTTTCCTACCATAACTAAAAATGACCATTCCTGAACATCATCAATCCCGAAAATAGAAAAAGAGACTCTTATTGATCAATGAAATGAAGAAGGTATCAGAACAGACATGGCTGACGGAAGATTAAAGACTGGTTTAAATTCGGTTAAGTCTTTGTTGCTTTTTAAAGCCGCTCACATGAGTAAGATTTAACAGGGGAACCGGGATATTGAAAAGTATAAAAGGTGAATAATCATACCGCATAAGATTATGTTTGTTCACACGGAACCTATAGCAAGGGAGGTGAGTGTTTATCGGGGAGATTATAAACCATAACACTGGATTGCTAGCCGAATGTATTTCGTGTACGGACACTTTCTCAAAGGAGGCGAGTGATCCGTATTGCTTTGATCATAGCAAACTCTGGCCTTCAAACGCGTCTAAAAACAAAGGAGGTGAGTGATCTGGGGGATGGGAGGGGGCGAAGCTAGATGACTTGGAATGAGAGGTCGTTTGTGTTGAATGTAAACAATCATTCTTGAATGGACCAAGAGTGAAATAGAAACCGTCATTATTTGCAGCTTCTCAAAAAATAAATGCGAATTGAAAGTCAATTCGTCTTATAAATGTTTAGTTAGTGAAACTGGACCACTAATCGTTTGGGTTTTTTTTGTTTGGGTTTTTTTTCTTCGTAAAAGGAAGCACAAACACATTATTTTAAATCCACTAATAAAATTGAATGTTTTTTCAAGGACGAAAAGCGAATGTTTTATTTATAGTTGTGGATCTTTCGATCGCTCATAGGGAAGTAATTTTGACAAAATGATTTAGGTTATTTTACGACCACAGCAGGAGATCAATCAGATTTTTTGTCAGAGAAGTTGGATCATCTTACAAAACTGATTTCAAACAGAAATTTAGACTAAAATTTTGCTCAACATTGTGTTGCCTAACAAGCGAACTTGAACACTCAGATATTGAGTTTAGCAACGATGATTGTTTTAACAGGGATATATTTAGGTCAATTAGGCAATTGTGATAATCTGAAATTACATCCACATTTCAGGAATGAT
The DNA here is from genome assembly GCA_032357145.1 of Evasterias troschelii. Taxonomy (NCBI): domain Eukaryota; kingdom Metazoa; phylum Echinodermata; class Asteroidea; order Forcipulatida; family Asteriidae; genus Evasterias; species Evasterias troschelii. The sequence goes on along the minus strand of JAUELU010000028.1, from coordinate 5,638,700 downwards.
ATTGTAATGATATTGTATTAAAAGAAAGAAAAACAATTATTAAAATAAAAATCAAGCATTATGTTCCACATGTTTAATACATTTTACAATAGTTTAATCAATTCTTCCAATCTTTAAACTGAGAAGAAATGATTAGCTTGATATGAATCAAAATGAGGAAAAACAAACAGTAAACACTAATTAGTGCGAGTAGTTCTGTTAAATAATTAGATAACAAATAGAGGGCGCTGTGTCCACGACTTTATGTTCATTTTGGTGAATTTAATTGAAAAATGACTTCATAATATTCACAAGATCGGATGAGGGTCAAATCGAGAACATTGTCTGGTGTGAATGTGTTTTGTAACTAAGACTTTTACGAACCCTTTGTAATCGCTCACGTTCCGTCACTGTTGACATATTCATCGCGTTCTTACTCGGAGAGGTCTGCCCAAAATTATAAAGATGAACCATTTTTTTGTAGAGTAAGATTTTCCCCTTCCCCTAGATCTATAATCGAAATAAGTAACAATGATTTGGTCGGTCTTCAAAGGTTATTTCTTCACACTTTAAGAACACTTCAGGTGGATTTTCCCTGTAGATAGAGAGTATACGGTTTATTTCGTCGGATTTCAAAACAACCAAGAGGCTGACGCTATTCAAAATTTACAAAGTTATAGTGATGTTAACTTTTATAATCAGTGAGTGTTCAGATTGAAACACTATATTTTAGTTCCATGATTACCAATTCCTCTGTTTTGTTTTAAAAGTTGAGCCAGCGGAATAATGTTTGAACAGCCCAACTGTGATCCCCAGTCTGGTGTGAGAACAGCGTATCTGCGTCTTTCCGTTCCAACCACCAGCGTGCGTCACGGAAACATTTTGGCTGGTTGAACGACTCTCTGGCACCCGCGAGTCTTTGCCAACTATTACGCTGCTGGACTCCTCGCAGTCTGCGATTCGTGTAGTACTTTTGTGGTTTTTTGTTTTACCCGTGTGGTTTGAACCTTGAGGGCGTGTGAATGTGCGTCACTATCGGCGTATTAATAGATGATCAACAGTTCATCTTGTCAAATTGGATACAAGTCATTAATGAATCTATGTTTACGCCTACGGAGTTATGTTCCTTCTACTTGTTTTTATTCATGTGTAATGAGTTCAACTAAAGTAAAGGCAGGGTATACTTTTGGTAAATGTCAAAGACCAGTTTCCTCACTTGGTGTATCCCAAAGTTTAATACAAAAAATAACAGACCAGTGAAAAATGTTGGCTCAATTGGTCATCGAAGTTGCATAAAAATAATGAAAGAACAAAATTACCCTTGCAGCATAAATTTGGTTCTTTTCAGATGTTGAGAACGCCTTTCTCAGATTTAAATGTGTTGCTGAAACAATTTCCTCTTTTTTCACTATATACGTTCATTCAAAGGGGGTCGTTTCTAACATTCTTGTATAATGACAACAGCTCTCCAGTGCTCTCTACCAAGTAGTTTACCCTGTCTTCAAACACATTTTGGAAAATTATGCAGAGCCCCACATCAAACACAGTTAGCTTATTGCTTAGGTTACCATCGTAACTGCCATGTTGGGCACACTGGATTGTCACTGGCTCCCTTTTTATTTTTGCTAAGTCGATCGATTGGCTAAGCACTATTTTTTGTTAGGAAGTTGTAGAAACGATGTAGCAAGATTTTGACAAGCTCTGGAAAGTAGTCCAGTTTGACTTCATAGGTATATTTTCAAAGACCCGACGTAGATCTAGATCTAGACGTCAGATAACATAGAATGGGCCAGGCACCAGACTATATTTCCTTGTTATTATAAACCCATATAACTCTCAAAAGAATAAAACTAATTTATTTGTTAAAAGCATAGATTCTGTGCATCAATTCGTTTGTAAAACACGTAGCTTAAAATTTAGGGGATACAAAAAGATAAACTATTTGTTCATGTCTCTTTTTGACTTTTGATTTTTTAAAAAGTCAGTCATGACGATTTCATGATTGCAGATGAAGTGTGAAGGTTGAGAACATCACTTTCTTACCAAGGCTTTCAGATTCAGACTTTTGAATCTGTAACACAACGTCACCACGTGGAATATAAATACATTGTTTGACGCACTTGTCTTGCGTCAAGTTAACAGTAATAGGTCATTCTTGCTACATGGAACCTTAAAACACAACGTGGAATTTAAAAAATCAATTCGTGAACTGCAACACAAAGCCTCACCACGTGAGTTACACATGTGCGACGTGTCAGTTCAACTTCGACTGTACATGTTACAACTCCTCGACAAAATCAAACTATTTGGTATCAATTCTGAGTATGACTCATGATTATTCTCAAGTAGTGTGTTGAGAACACTTCCGTCTTACAGCCAGGGCCTCATGGGAGAGAGATCACCAGCTCTGAGCGAACCACGTCAGACCATCCATGAATCTTTAGCCAGTATTCGTCATCTCGTTCTAGAGCCCTGACGTTTGCAAAAAACGGGAAGCCCTCGTTTTGACTTGAGAGAAGAAAACGTGGAAGGCAGAATGAGTGTGCAGTAATCTGCACGTACGCGTGGCTCATGGCATGCCGCAATCAAACTCTTTTGAAAGAATGTGTGTATTGCAAGAAAATTAGACTGGCACTCAAGACAATGTGCCATGCTTATTTATGTCTCTTCAGTAATTTTGTAAAGAAGTTCGAGACTTGCGTGTTGCTTCGGTTCTTGTGTGTGTTGTGTTGGTACCCTTTGAGAAAGACTCAGTGGTCGAAACATACGGCTGTAATGATTGATTTTCATTTGTTTTCAGAAAGATACTCAAGTTGTGAGAAGCTTTGTGTAGAACCGGTATCATTGAAGTTCTATGGTGGTTCTTGAACCATGTAGAACTAAAAGAGTGTCTTGATGACTCTTTATGTTAGTCTTTTTTTGTTTGTTTGAATTTTCCTTTCCTATAGTTAAGGAGAACTGATCGAAGGATATAAAAGGTCGTTGTGAGGTCAACCTGTCTATGACCAAAATATTGAGAAGGAGTACTTGCTTAGCGTGGTAAGACATTCAACATTGTGCTTCTAAAGATGCCCCTCGAGCAATCTGCCCTCCTTGGTCACCGTGGGATCCACCACAAAAACTGGTTTTATTTCAAAGTTGATGGCGAGTCCTCAATGTCTTAAGTCTGAGCCCAGATCTGCTTCAAACTCAGGACAACTTTATCTCAATCCCTGTATCCTATAATACGAATGAATACCGAAGTTCAAAATATAAATCGGTGCCAGACTATTGCACAATCAACCTCAAATAAAAAAATAAAGATGCGAGTCTCTTTTAACAACGCGTTATTTTAGTATCTTTCTTGGGAGAAAGATGCAACTCAAAAAAGAACCTGTGGTCCGTCCCCCCACGTCCGATTTAGACACACAAACCACAGAGTAAGAAAATCAACCATCTTGGTTCACCACAGCAAAATTCTCTTTAATTTCATCTCTCCCAATGTCCTGACCTGCCGGGTTTTAACAGCGAAGCATTACTCATGATCCCCTATCTTAGCGTTAATGCCGAAAAGCCAGTCAGAAATAAGGGGCAAGGGGGGGAAGCCATGGGTAAGTAAGAACGGAAAATGAGATCATCTTATGTGTCGTACGGTTAATGATAGCTGTGCAAGACGTTACACATCTCGCTGTCCGTCTATAGGTGAATTACACCAGTGCGGAGTCCAACCACTGCAAGGGACACACACACACACCGTTGGCCGTGACTTCACCATGCTAAGGAGCTGAAACACCCGGGAGGAAAGCACGCTGAGTGCGGCCGACGTTTCCACAGTACACGCGCTTCATAGTACTCCAATCGGACACAAACTTCGCAAGATTTAAACCCTCAAAAGCGATTTGACCCTCAAGCTTTTTACAGCACTAGCACCATACTATAGTTTTTCCAAGTACATCTAACATTTTGAAACTTACAAGAACAAAAAACACTTTCCCTTTCGTACACTTCTATTCTCGGAACGTGTTGTTTTAGCTCAGCACCTAGATCTAGCTAAATAAACGCAAGACCATACAGCAAAGGGCTTCCCCACTTTGGATTCCAGTTATAATTAAACACCAACAGTTTCATATTTCAAAACTCCTTCTATCACCTGACGGTCTAAATTTCCTTGTTCGGGAGAGAGTTCTGCAGAGCGTCATTTATTAGTGGATTGTCTCAACGCACCGTACACAATGGAATACCCTGTGGACAACGTGCTGCACCAGAGCACAGGCCAAGCATCGCCCATGTTCTACGCCGAGAGGTGTGTATGTAAACCCCGACCACAGTCTCCCCATGCATGCTGTTCGTAAACCAAAGTCCCTCTCAACCATTTGTTTCAATAATTATGTTCTGACACTTCTATGTTCCGACACCGTAAGTTCCGACAACCTTAGTGTAACCAACACCATATCATAGCAAATAAATCACATAGGATTTCAGAACATAGGACTGTTGGAACATTGGGGTGTCAGAATATAGAGCAGGCACCGTTTAAGTTGATGTACAACATAAGTGTAGCCTGTTGTATTGCCACTGCATCAATTTCAATCCGTAGAAATAATGTTAGGCACTTAGACACTTGCTTTCATATGTACGTGTACAACAAAGGTAATTAATTATCAAGGATCAGTAGGGGGTCTATCCGCACTTTGTGTGACCCAACATTATACATGAACTAACAACCTGTAACATTTAAGCTCAATCGGCAATCGGAGTCACGAGAAAAATAAAGTGAAAAAAATTAAGCCTATATGCTTTCATTGTGTTCAAACATTGGGTTTTATTATTTCTAAATCAAAACGAAGTGTTTTGTTCGTTACTCAAAAACTACCACTTCAGGCAAAAAACATTTGGAAATTTTCCACCAGTTTTTGTGCAAATCTGTTAGCATTTTTACAATCTTACCATTTTTACGCACACCCTTTTCAAATTCCTTTGTGGCTTATTTCGATTACAGCAATCGAAATAAAGAACCCTGATTTGTAGGAACTTCAAATTACATTTCATTGACTTTGACAGTGTTTAGAGACAGCACTGAATCTCTTGAGCAGTATAGTACTGGTATGAACTTTTGCATAAAAGAGTTTTTATTTTATTACGCTGTTTCTCTTGAGCAATGATCATGAACATCAAAGTATTTAAGATAATAACCTTGTTCTCTTAAAAAACAAGTTATTATACCAAATCATGTAGGCCTAGTCCTACGAGAACAAAGGCAATACCCAACCCCAATATCAGTTCCAACTTATATGGGTAAATTTTTACCTGCTGCAATTCAACAGGTAGATTTACATTATACAGTTTGATCTTCGTGTATCAAACTTTGGCCGATGAAAATCATGTCATTGGTTCCTGGCTTTTCTGACTTACGCTGTGATTTGGGAATCATTTTGTTCCTCGTGTTGTTTGTGTCCCTTGCCCGGCGCTATAGACAGGTCCGTATTTCATGCATAAAGCCTTGTGCAAAGGTAGAGAAGGTACGGTTTTATATTTATAAGCAATGTGCAAAGAATCTTCAACTGACATCTGTGGTTATTGTCTATATAGACCTGGATCTGACCTACGATGTGGTCTGTGGTTCGTTCTGTTCCTCGTGTTGTTTGTGTTCCTCGTCAGACCCTCTTAGCTCCGTATTCTAGGCATAAAGCCTTGTGCAAAGGTTGAGAAGAATATAGGTTTTTGTGAGGAATCTTCAAGACATCTGTAGTTACTGTCTAGACCTAAATCTGACTTACGATTTGATGTGGGGATGAGTTTAGACCCGCTACATCAGTAGCATTTTTGCCGGAAAAGAAATCTTTTGCGTGGTTTGAAAACGAGAATCTATCGTAAAATATCCACCCCGTCTATGTATTGTATTTTGTAGCGTACCGGTACACCATAAGGGCCATATATCGTTTTTTGTCAATGTGATGCTGATTTATAGACAGAGTTTAGTAAGAAAGATACAATAAAAGTCGCCTGTGAAAGTTTCAGTTGAATTCAGCGTCTACGACTTCTTGTTGAGAGATAGAAAGAGAAAAGAAGAACAAAAAAGTGTCACGGTAATTTCATCAAGAACGTGCACGCTTTGCGAGGTGACGACAGCGCGTTCCAACCGCATCTCTGGCTGAAGTTTTCATTAACGGACATCACGGAATTCGTCTCCTAAACTCGCCTCGAGGTGAATTTGGAGATTCAATTTGTCAACGTACTTTTATTGATTTCTAATCAACAGTGTGCTGTTCAGATGAAACAACAATTTCTCAAGATGCTGACTACCAATTTTCATCTTTGTAACAAGGAGGCTTCGGCCAAATCTGACCCTATCCTTCAAGTATGCTGGGTACTGAATGAAAAACTCTTCAAATCAACGCGAGATTTGGGGAAACTGCACCTGTCTGGTCTAGTTCAATAGAGTCGCTCCTTTGTAGAAAGAACATTGAGCTTTCAAAAAGAGTCGATTAAAACCGGCCATTCCTCTCAAAACTTCATCGAAACAGGTGCCCACATTTTAAGAATGAACTGCACGAATCACAGTGAATTAACCTGGGTGTAATTTATCCGACATGTTACCCAAACGAAAGGTTGTCAAAAATATGGATAAGTTCTGGTTTAAAACACATTTTTGTTTATGGGAGGAAATCGCATCAGTCGTTAAAGGGGTCTTGTACCATTGTTACAAATTTACAGTAGAATGTCTTTTTGTATTGGTTTTATGACTTCAAAGTATAAACGCCAAGTCCTTGAAGAAAGCGTCACTTTCTTAGATAGACCTGAGGAGCAGGTAGGACAAGTAATTGTTACATCCACCTATCACTTCAGGTCATCTAGACACTCACCAGGATTGTCAAAACCAAGGATGTTGCAGAAAATCAACCACAGACCTCACCGGAAAGGAGCCCTCCAAGATTGACAGAAGAAGTCCAGCAACATATCAAGACAATCTTGCTCAATATATGTAGTCTGGATTGGTGCTTTACGACGATACAGGTGGTAATTTAGTGATAAACTATCTGCGCTGACCTTCTGTTGTTAAATCTGGGATTTAATAAAATATTGCTTGATTGCGTAATGAGTGAAAGCTATTTGAAAGGACATTAATTCACATATTATAGATTCAACGGTCATCGGCTTGAGACTTAAAGGTTGTGTGACTTTGCTCGATTATCGCCGTTTACAATTTTGGTACTCTTTACTAATAATCTGTCCACCTATCTACAACTCCATTTTGTCTTCATGAACCCATCCTATACAAAAGTGATCCAAAGGATTATAGTCTGGTTTCATTTAAACACTCGTATGTTAGTATTAAGGCAAACAGGGAGTCAAACAACATAATAGTTGTTTTTATTGAGTTTTTATCTTGTGTTGTTTTTTCATATGGTCGTTGTAGTCTGGTCCCATCGCTATCCATAATTGCGGTTGTATACATGGAACTTGTCAATGATGGCGTCAGACAGATTAGGAATTCTACAACAATGGCTCATCTCGAGGAATCTCCCGGTAACATCTCAACTTCCTCTCGCCCACTTTCCCCCTCTCCCATCTCAACAACCTGACAGGTAATCCACGTAAATGCCTCTTTCCCGTTCACGCCCAGCAGACGATAATTAAAAGCGGGAAACTGTGGCCTCAGTTGAGGTCATTCTTATCTCCTTGTGGTTACCGTCGTGACCTCTGGTAGTGATGCAATTAACGGACTATAACAGAAGACGGACACAGTCCGGAACAAAGCCAAAAGATGCTTCAAAATTAGTTAATGCCGTCTGTTGACAACGTCTAGCCGCTTGTACGTCTTTACCATTGTCAAGACTAGCAAATATTTGAATCATTCTCAGACCACTTCTTTTAGCACGCAATATCACAGGCAGTCATTAATTTACTTTTCTTGTTAAATCATACAACCGTTCCCTAAACCGACCATAAAAAGGTATGACTGTTGTTTTTTTTCCCCAGTCTCAGAGCTTACTTTTTTTTACAATTACATAACAATTACAACTTGAAAGATTTCCAACTAAAATACTGCCTTGCACAAGAAATTTCTGAATGTTTAGAACTTTAGGCTTCGTCGGTGACTTGACGTAATGAACGGGCGCCACAATTACGACGTAATAAACGTGCGGCAAAATTACGGCTATTGCTCAACACACCATTCTGTACAGGGATGACCCCGGGATAGTAAATGAATTAAATTTGATCGGACGTTATCTTCATGGAAAGCCTAGAGCTTTCTTTTCCCAGTGGTGTCGGAGCAGTAGTTAGCAGGAGTTGAGGCGTCTTTGACCACCTCGTTCTCCACCAGAGTTCTTGCTATACCATCAAGGCAAACTTTCCAGCCCGGAACCGCTACTCGGACTTTTTCGCACAGAGCCATACTATCTTCCAAGAATCTTTTATGATGAGCCAGAAATAATAACATCATATACCTTCCTTCTATTTTCAATGCAACAATTATTTCCACTAAACAAATAATAGTAATTCACTTAAAAAGAGGGGCTTGTGTTGGATATGCCTTGAAAGAACAACAACGGTAAAATAAATGAGCACAGAACATCGGCTACAACAACAGTTGACTAACAAAACAACAATAACACATTAGACTATGCTTTTAAGTGAAATCATAATATTTGTCCATAATATTTTGGAAACAAAGGGATTTCTAAACAAAGCAAGTAGTTTGCGTTCATATGCGGGATTCGAACCGCAGTTCACAGAGAGATGCCATTATTGTGTTGACTTGTTCCACCGGAAGAGATTCTAATATAGGTTGGGATCTTTGATTGTTGTCCAGATGTCTCCGACTATAAAATCAACACCTGACTCTTTGCTGAGCCATCTCCCCTTCATCATCAACTTCTTCTTCTTCTTCTTACTTCCATCTAAATGCTGATGTTGCCAATCCATCTCGACCATGTTTCGCATGATCTCCTTCCTCCTGAGACGAGCAGGGTTACTGTTCGAAACATCAAGACCACACACCGGCTCCTTTCAGAGCAAACACGAACACACATCCCAAAAGACTTTAGACATGGTTGTACCATTAACTTTACTGTTATCTACACCACAATGATTCAAACAATATCTGCTTCACTGAACAATCCAATCTCTCATAGAGATTGTTAAATTGTGTGTCCTCTAAAGATTGACTACTTATCTACCTCCTCAAATTCATGTACCATCAGTTCTCCTCGAACTTATCACTCCTTTTAAGAAGAGCTTGTGTGGTGAAATAAAAAAGGTCAAAAAACCCAAGACTGTCCAGCCACTTGTTGACACAGACTGTTACACGATGTCCAAAGTCTGACTCAACATCCATCACCGTCATGCAGTCTGAAATATTCCAGAAAAATTATTTCCAGCCCCATATACTTACAACTTACTTCAAGTTGAAATTCTTACTTGGTCGACTTCAAAGAACAACTTGAACAATACACATCATCTGTTCATACAAGCAACTGACTCCTCCCAGAGACACACTTACATTCTTCTTGAAGAGATTGTCATGAACCTATGGTGCGACGCGTCAACCATTTTAACTCACAGGCTCTTAAGAAGTTAAATCAAATATCGTTCAGAAATCTTGTGTGATTATTGACCAAGTTAGAAATTACTTTTTAAAAATAAATTTTATTTAAACAGTATATATTGTTCCCAACGTCTAATTGTTTGTAGTTTGTAATAACTATGTACGAGAAAATGGTGTAAATATGTCATCAATTTAAGAGGTCACCCGTTTCAGTGGAAACATCAAGAAACGGTTTGTGATTTAAGTGACTTAGTTTTTGTGAACGTGCTGGGTTATTTCAACTGCGGGGATTGCAGTAACCACCGTGTGATATTTGAAGGTTTTCTGATGCTATTTTCTTGACTTTACTACAGTACATGTGTTCCAGATGTAAATGTTTCTGTAGAGGATTGGTGCTGGTATTTGAACTTTACAATCAGTCAGCTATCACATCAAAACAGATATTTTTACATTTACATTTCTGTGTTCTGTTTTTGTCATTCACTGATTATTAATGCTGATCATGTAATAACTTTATCTTGTAAATAATAAATTGTTATCATCCTTGATAAGTTCACGATGTTTTTTTAAAATGAAAGTGAGTAATAGGAAAAGGGCATGTGTCCGATTTCCTGGATTTTGTCCACAGATTGTTGCATTGTATCCGCATTTACTCCTTACAGGAATTTACAAAATGTTTATATTTACATTTTTGGAAAACACCTTTAGAGAAAAGTGTGTTAGCTTTGTCTTACTTGCAAACACTAGTTAATTGCCTGACGTTTTTACCCTGTAGCAGAGTCTTTCTCAGAGGCTAAAATTACTACTTTCTTACATGTGGAAGTATTATGGTCACCATGCTGAATTTGGAAAGATTACATTATTTTGTTCAAACCATTGAAGGTTTAACAATGAATACCACGTATTTGCTGTATTTTATTTTCGAAAGTGTACTTTTGCGAAGGAAGCTCGTGAGTTATTGCAAAGATTTTAAATTCCCTCATTACAATTTCACGACACAAACAATGACTTACAGCTGTGCAGCTGCCCCGTCATAGCTACTGCCGTAAAGCCGCCAAGTCAGACACGATCCACGATTTGGAAGGAAAAATTAACCTGTTTTCCTTTTTGTACTACAACTGTTGTGTTATTTGGCACACGAAAAAGATGGCGATTACGGTGTATGCGCACATCACATGATGTTTCATAGCACAATGTAAATCCTCGCTATATACGATGTATGAATCATATAGTTGTGGTAAATAGTTAAACTATGTCATTTATTATACAATGGTCTATCGGCGGTGACAAATCACCAATGACGTAGGTGACATTCACAATGTACCGTCAACACCTGTCAACGTCTTTCCTTGTCTCTCTTCTTTTTTGTCAGTCTCTCCGTGAGCTACGTCTATTGCCTTTTGGGGTTTTGTATTTTATTTTCCTGTCGAAACATCAAAGGAAATGATGTATGAGTTAATTTTATTCCAATATCAAATTAACACACCCTGCCTTCAAATTTAAAAACTTGTTTGCACTAGAAGTAAAGTTTCATAACAAATCATGTCCATGGAACTTGGAACAACTCTCAGGCTTTCTGTTATACAAATTTGATTTGCATTGAGGGAACTTGTGCATGACTTTGGTTATTTTGATAGAAAAACACTGCTGCCGTTGTGTGACTAATTTCTATAAATCAAGCTAAGGTACAACATTATGTTGAAATGAGAGAACATTTAGCGTATACTATTGTGCTTACTTTTTTGAATCAATATAAGGTTACGGTACAACATTTGTTGTAATAAGAGAATATTTTAATATAATTATCGCGCTGACTTTCTTTGAATCTGATTCAATATAAGATACACCAAATGCAACAATGACAGAACTTTTAGTACACTATTGTAATTGCTATCTTTGAATCAAGATACGGTACAACATTTGTTGTAATTAGATAATTTTAGTATATCGTGCGTACTCACTTTTAATCAATATAAGGCTTGTTATAATGACATAACTTTTAATATACTACTGTGCTAAACAAAATTTGAATCAAGGTACAACGTTTGTTGTGATATTGGCAGCATTTTTAGTTAACCATTGTGATAACTTTATTTGAATCATTATAAGGTACAACATTTGTAATAACGGCAGAGCTGTTATTATTTATTTACATTTATTTATTTAACAGGCTTTTATCCAGGGTATGCCCATACCACTAACCTAACGGGAACAATTAAATACATGTCGATATTAGATCACTGATAACGACCACAAATAATCCAAACCGAATAAGTGTATTATGCAACTATAAACAAAACTACAGCATACAACTCTACAAGTACACTTGGCGAGTACGGGATTGGCGAAAATCGTTCACGGGAAAAACACAGGGAAAGTCCCATCCGACTCCAATGGTTGCGGTTACAAGTTAAGAATCTCCGTATTATACAACAGCTTAATTAAGTTCAAGTTGGATAAGTTTAAATGAAAATGCTAGTTCATTGACGGAATCATTACTGATTGATGTGCTTACTCACTTTGAATCAATAGAAGGTACACTTTTTTGGGGAGTAATAATGGCAGACCTCTTAATGCTAAGTCTCTTTGAATAAAGATAAGGTACAACTTTTGTAATGCTGGGTACCTGTTTGCAACTGGTATGCTCACTCTACTTGATTAAAGATAAGGTACAACATTTGTAATGCTGGGTACCTGTTTGCAACTGGTATGCTCACTCTACTTGATTAAAGATAAGGTACAACATTTGTAAAGTTGGTTAATCCGTGAAACTTAAATGCCTCTCTGAATCAAATCAGCAGAAGTTATTCAACTTTATGTCTAGCATATGTTAGTGTCAACACCTGTAGATTCAACCTTGTTACATAAATGACTCAACTCAACATTTTGGCCTGCAACAATGTTCTCCAATTGTCTGTAAGCAGAATGGCTTTGACCCCTACGAAAGTTTGTGCCAGACTCTCGTTAATGAAATCTTCTTCATGTTCTGGGTCATGAGTTACCTAGAAATCGCGGGCAACATTAATCACTGAGTCAGGTACCGGCTGGACATGTCACATGAAAGTATTGCTTGAAATTAACCTGTACTCCCTTTGTTGTGAATTTTCGTTAGCATTTTATTTTTGCATCAGTATTTAAAGTTGACACTGGCGATGGGAATTTTTTTGGGGACCATGCTTGATAGTGACTCATAATCGCTCTGCCCCACACCCTGGAGCAATAAAACTGGTCTATGGTCGGACAATTTCGCAAGAGACCTTTCTGTTTCCAACCTTGATCTCTTCAAAGTCAACATTCTGACCCCAAATCGCATACAGACAGTTCTTTCATATTTTTTCATCAACATTTATCAACAGATCCTTTCAAGCCAATGACCCTTTTCGGATCAAAAATGTTAAGAGGCTCTAAAATATAGAACCCCTGACGCTCTCGGGGCCATCTTATGACCTAGATAGTTATATGATTTATACTTATATGTACAAAACATTTTCCAAGGCAAGAGATCAAGGCCAAGGACCGACCGACACGGAGGACCTTGATGCAAAACGCAACCAGGGACTTTTAACATTCCTGCAACAAGGAACTGAAGAAGAGGAGGCGTTGCCACAAAGAGAGGGTTGCTGCTCGTGGGTGCCACCCACGTGACCAGAGTCTCAAAGTAATGTGGGTAGGAAAGCAGAACAGCCAGTCATAAGAGAACACACGCAAGGCCTCATCCATGAGTAGGCCTACCCAGTAATTACCAACGATGCATTGACCAACGAGAGGATGCAGTGTGAACCATCCAGTCCGTCGATATCGACGGTGGAACCAAACGACTAACCCTTATCGAATCATTACTAACCTGGGCTAGTTTACCAAGATTCATCTTGCGTTATGTTAGTTGTATACCAAGAGTGATTTTTGTTGTGACATCACACTTTGCTTAGCAGTTAAAATTGATTCGCACTTAAGATCAATCTCAGCTCTTAGACTGTGAGCTCTAAATATGGATTCACTGACGCTTTCGAGGTCCACTTCAGCCCTGGATTCTTACAGGGTTTACACTCTGATGTAGAACCACTTTTAGGTCTATTTAGTCCAGTCGTTAATCCGGCGAGTGTTTTATTTCGCCGGCTTACATTTCTAGAACAGCTTACTGTTTTAAACCACGGGGTTACTGAAGGTCCAGAATAGTTATTTTGGGGAAGTGGGGTGACACCACCGTGATGATTCACGCAGAGGGAAGCTGGGTTAGTCACAATGCTTATAGGTAGACCTATGTCCCGGTAGTATGTGTGTAGCTTGACCGCAGTGGATAGGGCCCGTGAAGCCACGTGGTGTTAAGGGGGAACTGAATCTGAAAGAGCCGAGCACCTTGGACGTCTACGATAACCGCTACCCCCTTTCCCTCAACTCTCCGGCTTGCTTGAGCTACCTCACCGCCCCCTCTCTCAACTCATCTGAGATGACTTGCATTTTATTCGCAGGGAGAGCGAGGTGGGGGTATTTATAGAACCAAGTATTATGTTTCATCGCAGAAGTCACAAAAGAAAAAGGCCCCGAGTCTGAAGCAATTTTCTGGCGGGATAACTAAATATTTGTTGAAGGTTGTTAATTCGAAAAGGAAATGACATTTGATTTCCTAATTGAAGGAGGCTAATTTTTCGAAGGAATGCTGAGTGTTGGTTCATAAGAGGGGTTACAGGTGGCACAGACTGCGTACTGGGTAACAAGCTGGTATCTCTCCTCCATTACTCCTGGTGACTATGCAGCACTTAACAAGTTATCACCCTCAAAGGTCCACGACCTTTAAGTCATGCAAACGTATAGTCGTTACATGCACTGACTACCCATTGTGATAACGTACTTAATAGACCCTTGCTAATAGTGAAACGCTAGGGACGCTGAGGTCACGCGCACGTTTTTACGCATATTAAAGAACACCTATCGTCCGATGGTCTGCCTTCTTTAGCCTAATAAGTGAGGGCGCTTTTTGGTCTCGGTGGGGGCGCCTTTTTAGAGTGTGACGTCAGTATGCAAGGGGTCTACACTGAGTTATAATCCTTTACGGGCATCTGAACATCTGAAAGCGAAGAAGATTACAACATTTATGTTTAAAAGTTAGGAGATTCATTTAAATACTACCTGTGCCTTCCAAGGTTTTCCAAGGTGCTCGCGGCGAACCCCTTCTCTGAACGATAAGTGTATTGGGTTCTTTTATATACCAACAGGACACACTACTCAACGTCCAATCAGAAGGAAGAAGTCAAGAGTGTCTTGCTCAAAGACCCAAGTGCCATGACCGGAATCTGAACCCAAACTCTGACAACACAAGAACTTGGGTCCGGTGTGCTAGATTGCTCAGCATCGACACTCCTTAACAACGAACGAACAAACAAACACACAAACGACTCCTTGAACCGATGATAACCTTTGGGCGATGCAGAAAGCAAAGACACAAATCACAAAGACACAAAATCACTAAGACACAAAATCACAAAGACACAAAATCACTAAGACACAAAATCACTAAGACACAAAATCACAAAGACACAAAATCACAAAGACACAAAATC
>JAUELU010000028.1:5576182-5596187 GCA_032357145.1 Evasterias troschelii | reverse complement strand
AGCTAGAAGTCTTTTATTCCTATCTGAAAGCACACAAATTTGTCCAACAAGGGTGTTTTTTCTTTCATAATTTTCTTTCAACTTCGACGACCAAAGAGCCCAAATTTTCACAGGCTTGTTATGTTATGCATATGTTGGGATACACCAAGTGAGAATACTGGTCTTTGACGTGTACAGTGCCTTTAAACTCACGATAAAAAATAAAGATGATCAACTCTTTCAGAGAGCGTTGTGACGACTGATGATGTATCGATATGGCGCGTGCGTGGTGTGTGCTTTCGAAACGCGTTTGTGAGTTTCACTGTGAGCGTGCGCGTAAATGACGCAGTGCGTCTTCGTTGCATTCAATATTTCAAAACGCAAAGCTGCTCGCTGATATGTGCTGAAGCCACCTCCTCACCAAGCACATTTTTTTGAAGAAACAAATTTCAATGGTGTTTCTTTTGTCAATTTGTTTTTCTTCGTGATGGTTATCGTACTTAGAAATGATGTCATCGAGAGAATTTCTTGGGACTAGAGTCAGTTGTGTGCTGATCTTGTTCTTTGTGGCAGCGTCGAACGCTCAAGGTAAGCACACTGTGAATTTAAACATAATAATGTACAGCAGTCCATACATATACCTAGCTGATAAATAGTGTAATACTTCTTAGCGTTTGGTAGCATGCCATAGCTAATTGGTTCTTGTTGTTTAGTAGTCGATTTCTGTTGGGTTTTGAATCCATGTCGTGACGCGTGACGTCCTTTCACCAATGAGCTAGACATGCTCATATTTGTGTTATATCCTGACTTATGGTCATTGCTGCTGAAGAAGCAGGTAGGCTAAGCTTGGTGTAGGACGCCAGTCTTCGTCACTGCACTGACGATGTATGCAACGGATAGGAGTCGGCTAGGCTAAGCCTAACATTATTTTATAATTATGTTAGCCCCAGCGGGTTGTGTGATGCATAGGCTTATCCGATCTGTGCCAATCTACAAGCATTTATCGCAATGCATTTGAGTTGTAACGTTTATAATCTCGATCATTTCACAATCCTGGCTTTACAATACATTTCATTGCTGACATAATGATGTTGATAGTATTGCAGAAACTTACAACTTATACTCAAATTAAATGCAAGAAGTATCGAATCGTCATTTAAACATAGTTGCAGATATCCATCGTTATACCAAAATTGTACCCCAAAATGCCATGATTACAATCAAACGTTGAGTTTGCCAATACTATGTTTATTTTATTAAAACGTTGTCTCACCAGGTGTGTATACATACCCTAAAATAAAAAATTGAATTAAAACAAAAACTACCAACTACTTTTTTATTTTGTTTTTTATGTTGGCGTTTATTTCAATTCTTTCTAACACTAACAGGCGATAGTATTCCTGCCGCTCCGTATAACACCGGCAATCAAGGCATCGGACAAGGTCAGGGGTCACCAGGTGTCTATGGAAACGGTATGTTGGAATAGAGTAATCAATTCGCTGTCACTCGTGGTATGACATCACTGTGTCAAAAGAAACAACAACAAAAATAAATTAAGCACCACTCTTCTAAATAGAGCTCTATTGAATCTCATTTCACTATCCTGGCTTTACATTTCATTGCGTGTGACATAATGATGTTGATCATAACTTTGCAGAATTAACTAAATTTAAACGCAAGAAGTATCGAATCGTCATTTAAACATATTTTTGCAGATATCCATCGTTACCAAAACTGTCACTGAAAACTAGACCCCAAAATGCAATGATTACAACTAAATGTATAGTTTGAGTTTGGTAATACTATGTTTATTTTATTAACACGTTGTCTCACCAGGTGTGTGCATACCCTAAAATATAAAAAAAATGAAATAAAACCAAAACTACCAACTACTTTTTTGTTTTGTTTTTCATGTTGGCGTTATTTTCAATTCTTTCTAACACTAACAGGCGGTGGTATTCCTGCCGCTCCGTATAACACCGACAATCAAGGCATCGGACAAGGTCAGGGGTCATCAGGTGTCTATGGAAACGGTATGTTGGAGTAGAGAGTAATCAATTCCCTTTCACTCATGGTATGACGTCACTTTGTCCAAAGAAACAATAAATAAAATAAAATAAGCACCACTCTTCTAAATATAGCTATTGAAAAAAAAAAAAAATTGCTTTAAGGATTGATCTGAATCAGCATTTTTTACTTTTAAGCTTTTAAAAGTTGTGATTTGTAGGTTTACAAAAATTATAATTATTATATCAAGAATAGGCCTAACGACTTAATATCAATAAAGTGCAGAGTATTTTTTGCACACACCGGAGGTCTGGCCTACAACGGTTTATAGAATAGCTTGAAATTGCACAGGCATATTTTTAAGGATTTGTCAAAATTTTATTTTGTTGTTAATTTAATTTCTCCATCAGGTTTGTAATATTTGGGACAATTTGAAGTAATATTGTAAAGTAAGATGACAATTAGCGTTATTTAATTTTGGTACCTTTTATACGACGCATAATCACGTTACCAAACTAATAAGCTCGGTCGTACTCATTTTGGTGTTAGCTGGGTTTTTTATGAGATAACTATAGGCCCTATTGTGCGATGCTATACGAGTTTCAATGGAAACATCACACGGGGAACTCTTTGGGAGTCGAACTCACGACCCCGCATTTGGAATGATTGAGGTCATTTCGAAGTCCATAATGTTAGCCAGGCCTGTAGACGTAACCGTTTTGTTTTTGTTTGTTGTTTGTTTGTTTGTGTTTTTTTATTTTGTTTATTTATTTGTTTATTTATTTATTTATTTTTATTTTATTTTTTATTTATTTATTATTATTATTTTTTTTTTTGGGGGGGGGGGGGCCGAACATAGTTACGATGCGGACTTTTTCTTTTTGGGAGGGGGGGAGGGCGGACTTTTTGTGGGTAGGCCTACGGATTTTGTTGATTTTTTGTTTGGTTGGTCTTAGTTTTATTAAAAAAAATTCGGGGCGGATTTTTAATTGATATTTTGGTTTTGTGTTTTACAGGCCTGATATTAGCCTTGTGCCAAAATGGGTTCGGAATACAAGGCCGTACTCGACTCGTTGTAACTTCGGCTGCGGTTATGCAATATTGTTTTGTTATCGATGAACGACGTCTTCAGGGTTTTCCCCTTTAGGGTTTTCCCCTTTTTGTTCACTAGGTCCGGACAATCAGGGAAATGGGCCTATGGCCAGGTTTGTGAACGGTACGGTTTTAAGAATATGACGTGATAGAAATTGTTTTTCTCTAATAATATTAAACATTTCATGTTAGTGTTACTTTTAATTTCTTTCAATCAGGTGGTGGTATTCCTGCTGGTCCGCATGGTGCCGGCAATCAAGGCATCGGACAAGGTCAGGGGTCATCAGGTGTTTATGGAAACGGTAAGTTGGAATAGACGACAATAATTCGCTTTCCCTCATGGTATGACATCGATGTGTCAGAAGAAGAAAAAATACAAATAATTAAATTATTTATTTATATGTCTGTAGAAAAACCCCAAAGGAATTATTTCTTTGCTTTTCGGATTAATCTGAACCAGTATAAACACATTTTTTTTTTTTTTTTTTCACCAGGTCCGAACAATCAGGGAAACAGCCAGGCCGTGAATGGTAAGGTTTAAGAATGACTTGATAGAATAATTATAACTTGATGGGAATGTTTTGTTCCTATACCACACATTTCATTTTTTGTGTTAATATCATTTCTCTCTATCACTATCAGGTGGTGGTATTCCCGCCGCTCCGTATGGTGCCGGCAATCAAGGCATCAGACAAGGTCAGGGGTCATCAGGTATAAATAATGTTGGGAATAATTGAAGCTTGTAAAGTAAGATGACAATTAGCATAATTGCATTTTTTCTACCTCTTGTATGACACATAATCACGCTGTCAAACTGAGCTTGGTCGTACATCATTTTAGTTTTAGCTGTTTTGAGCTAGAGTGCTTTTTCGATTTCAATATAAACATCATACGTGGTACTCGTTGGGAGTCGAACCCAAGACCCTGCATTCTATAGGGACGGCTAGGCCTATCGATCATTTAGAATCCAACTAATAGGTCATTCGAAATCCCACACAATTATCCTAATAACACAAATGATTATCAAGCCGTGCTCGACTCAAATAACGTCCGCAACGACTATATGCTACTGTTTTAGTATTTTATTAAAACATTGTATTTTTCTTTGTTGTTTACTAGGTCCGAGCAATCAGGGTAGCGGGCCTGGCCCGGTCGTGAACGGTAAGGTTTTAAGAATATGACTTGATTATAAGACTTGATGAGAATGTTCTGTTTCTATACTCCATATCATTTTTTGTGTTAATTTCATTTTTCTCTATCAGGTGGTGGTATTCCTGCCGCTCCGTATAACTCTGGCAATCAAGGCATCGGACAAGGTCAGGTATAAGTGACAATTTGAAGTTTGTAAAGACTATAGTAAGATGACAATTAGCGTTATTTAATTTTTGGTTTAAGCTTGGTCTTACATATAATTTTGGTTTTAGCTGTTTTGTGTGATAAGTATATGCGGTGCTTTTCGAGTTAACCCTTACCATGCTACATGCAACAATATGCACCAAATGGTAATAGTTGTTGTAATCTGTTGCATTTGGAGTCAACTGAGGTGTCATTCTTTGACTGAATTTGTTGCATTTAGCAGTCAAGTGACTTCATATTGGTGTTGCATTTTGACACAAAGCAGTGCATGCAAGAATACTGAACCCCCTAAAAAATGCCACACACCACAGGAAGAATGACTTGGATATTGTTGCATTTGGCAGGGCAAACACCCTTGCTCAATCCTAATACAAACAACATGCCTGCACAATGCAACAAAATCCCTTGTGTTGCATTCTGTTGTATCTGGCAGGGTACTCGTTGAGACCCGAACCCACGACCCTGCATTATATAGGGACGATAGGTCGTCGAGTTCCATAATATTAATTAGCCTAACTGTACCACAAAGGAGATAACGGAATATCAGGTTGTTCTCAACTTAAGTAGTATTTCGGCTACGACTATGCCATATTAATTCATAATCTGATGCCCCCCACCTTTGTTTTTTAAACAGGTCCGAACAATCAGAGAAACAGACCTAGCCAGGCCGTGAACGGTAAGGTTTTCTGACATAAACGACTTGATAGAAAACTATTACTTGATGAGAATGTTTTGTTCAAACATAATCTGTACACATGAAATTTTGATGTTTGAGTTAATTTCATTTCTCTCTATATTAGGAGGTCGTAATCCCGCTGCTCCGTATGGTGCCGGCAATCAAGGCATCGGACAAGGACAGGGGCCACCAGGTATTCCTAAGAAAGGTAAGTTTGATTAGACGGCAAATAATTCGCCTTCCTTCTTGGTGGTGTGACATCATAAACGCATGCACTTTTATTCAAATACGACCTGCTATAACTGACCCATTTTATGAAGAGCAGCGCACTTTAATGACCCAGTGCAGAAAGATCAGTAACATAATACAACTATAATGTGAGTAGACACAACAATTATCTTCATAGTAGTTTAGTTTTTAAGCCTTTAGTTCAATTTAGGTAAGACAGTACGCAACCAAGTAATTGATTTTAATTTGCACAGGTTGCGGCAAGTAAATTGCAGTAAAATCTTTCTTAAACAGAACAGTAAGTATACCTTGATAATCAACGTTTTGGCTATAAAAAGTTCGGAATATTTTTGTTTTTAAAGTATTCAGTGAGTGGGGCGCCTGGTCGATTTGGCAGATGTGCTCCATGACCTGCGGGGAAGGGGTCAAACTCCGTGAACGACGGTGTGGGGCTCCGGGCAGTGAAGCACAATGTCTTGGGCAAGACGTGGATAGTGCAAAATGTCAGGAAACGCCAATATGCAAAGGTGAGAGCTGATGAACGGAACAAAGATACAAAAATATGCACAAAATATGACATGTAGTCAGTCCTATACTTATTTATAGTCCAATCAAATGGAGCTCCTCGGGTTCGTGTTCACAATAATGATTCATTTTAATGTGAGCTGTCCAATTTTGCCACAATGATTTGTAGTGTGACATTCTCACTTTTCCTGGCAATTAAGATTGAAACACATCCTGATTGAGTCTAAAGTTCTTGGTGAAATCAAGCACTCGCATCCATCAAGCAGTCATTGTTTAATCATTTCCTCTTAAAATCAATTCCAATCTGAGAAGGGTCTTTCAAATTATGTGTGATTGGTATCTCGTGTTAATAGACGGTACTATTATTCAAGAGCTGTACGTCCTTCCATTGCAAACCGCGGTATTGAACTGCTACGGCAAAAGATACATGAGAAAACACCCGGCTGCTTATGTACTCTGGTACCGCAACGATGAACCAGTGCATGTACGAGGTGAGGAACATGAACGCAATGAATGCCTGACCAATAAAGTATTTTTTCATATGTGAGAAGCCAATGTCTCAACATTTGCCATAATATTTTAGCAAAAATAAAAAAATAAAAATAAAAAAATCACTAAAATGAATAGAAATAAATAAATAAAAATAGACAACAAATAAAAAAGATAATAAATACATACAACTGATAAGTAGCTTTGTCTTACGATAATTGTTGTTTTCCCTCTTCACTAAAGGTAGCCTTACTGAAGGATCGAAATTCAACCAGCTCGGGAAAATACTGACAGGTACCAGTTTAAAAGTAAAGCGCCTCTGCAGTTGAGAAGGTGTAGCTGCTCAACTGTGCTATTAATGTCCAACTTCTTATAACGTTTAACTGCTTTTTGTCTTTACACTGAACGTTTAACTGCAGAACCGTTTTGATGCGAAACGTTAAGCTGGTAATAAACGTTTACGTACGATTCTTTTGGGGATAAACCCATTTTCTCTATTATAATAAAGGGAAGTTTACTTGTGGGTTTTCTGATCTTCCGCAGCCAACAAATACATCGTTAATACGGCAGACCTCAAGATGTCAAATGTCAACATGGGCGATGAGGGAATATACGCATGCGCAATATTTTCACCGCAAGAACCCTTGCCCACGTACAGTACGGTCATTCTCCTCAAGGGTGAGTTGTAAAATATTGAGCAATTTATGACGTCACACAATGACAACCTACTAACTTGTCAGATAGCCAGTTATAATTTTTTTGAGTGAACACAATCCCTTCTCACATGGTCTAAAATGATATATATGGGCCACCTCTATAAGAAAACAACGAAATTAGTTTGTTCTACACAATTTGATGAGCTTTAATAACAAAATCACACGACCATCCATAATTGTTCATAGGTGTGAACACGGAAACTCATCCGTTTGGGTGTCGATTTCTGGGCAATGGTTCAACCAGAGGGCACTCACCAGGCTGTGTGTTATGTTTCAATAGGGAACTTGTGGATGTTGAGAATGTTTCATCCGAAAATGGTGGAGTCAATAACTTTTGTTTACGAGCATACTTAATGAAGTGCAACCGTTTCGAGAAATGTTTTTCAAATGGCTTTGCCAGCTTGATGTTTGTTTAAAATAGTGGAAAGAAAAAGAGGGATTGCATATGACGTCATTGACCGCCATCTTTGATGACAAACAACGGAAAAGCGCACGCGTGTATCGCGCTGTTCACAACTCGATAGGGCTGGGGTGAACACGTGATCTGTTTACCACTCTGGAAATGTCAACAGGAGATGAAGGAAAAGAGAAACATTAAAATAAGTAACATGGATAAATAGTTAGTTAAATAAAACATGGTTCATCCGTTTTCCTCTATTTTTGTTTACATCGATAACGGATTAATTTTATTTTTGTCCGCAGTGAATCAAACAAGTGATCTTTTGAAAGCAGGTAATAATTTGTTTTTTAGTCTAATAAATAACTCCTTTTGCGTTGTATCCTAAAACATCGCGACCTTCCCACTTAATGGTTCGTGCTTTTTTCTTGACCCCTCCCTGATGCTCCCTGTGAGTTCCATTGGTCCCTTTCAGCTCTTTAATTTCTTGTCATTAGTTTCTTCTTACTTATTGCATTAGTTATACTTGTACCTAGCTCATCTAATCCTGTCCCGTCCCCTTTGTTTTGTCTGTGTTTGTTTGTGTCCCAGGCTGTTCCCTACAAGCCTCCGCTTAATTGAACATGTATACTTACATGTATATTAATTAATTAATGGGTTCTCCAGTTTGGACCTGAAGCTAAGGCTACATTCGTTTTTTCTTTGTTCGTTTACAAACTTTCGTTTATTTATGCCCTTAATGTGCTTATTTAACATTCGGTTACTGTATTTTGATGTGTGTATGTGAGTATGGAAATAAATGTAATATTGAATTGAATTGAATGCTTGGATACGCCTGTATACATCTTTACTTGTCACTGTTTTATTTTGTAACTTCTCCATTCAGGGCATCTTCAATTCGCCAAGTTGCTATGGCCGATATGTTTTCCGATCCTACTCATCCTCACTGCTGCATGCTCCATGAAAGTCGAAATCAAAAGGTAGGAGAATGTTTCATATATGTTTGTCACATTAAAGGTATTATACAGGATTGGCAGAGCTGACAAAATAATCACGGACAGTGTTCATATTTTGTGTAATCAACGACATACATGAAATAACAAACCTGTGAAAATTTTAGCTCAGTTGGTCATCGAGGTCACAAGAAAATAGTGAAAAGAGACCTTAGGCCTATGTGTTTTCAATTTTTCAAACATCGAGTTTATTATCGCCCGCGATAAAAACTATTGTTTGACTCATTTCTCAGAAACGATAGGCATTTCAGCCAGAAATATTTTAAGGAACCCTTTCTACCATTACTTACTTTAAATCATGTAAGTTATGTGTGAATCTGTTAACATTTGTGTTTTTCGATCTTACCAATAGTGTACAGGGCCTTTAAACAAAAAATAAAACAATCTTTATTGCAAAAAATAGTTAGTGGCCTGACGTTTTAACCCCAGGAGAGTCTTTCTCAAAGTTAGTCTAAATGATAACACAGCACACAAGAACAGGTAAACTGTTGTAACAGAAACATTCAAGTGGAAAGAAATGATAAGAGAGGGATGCAGAAGGCAAACCGCGATAACCAATGATAACCAAAAGAGGGAATGGGTAGAGTGAGGGAAGAGGTTGGTTTAACCATAGGAAGAGGTTGGAAACACACAGGACATAATCAAAGGACGGAATAGGGATAACACCAAGTAATTAATTTGTGCTCGTTTAGTTGAAAATGAAGTGAACCACTCGGTATGCATGCCATGGTTGTGTTTAAATTTGTAACTATATTTGAGTTTTCCACATCCGACAGATACAAGACAAAGGGCATGCCACCAGAGGTTGTAGAAGAGATCAAACAAAGAAAACTTGACAACAAACGCAAGAAGGCCGAGGCAAAGATAGAGGCCAAGCGTCAGAAGGCGGAAGCCAAGCTTCAAAAGGCGGAGGCCAAGTTGGCAGGCAAGCACACTACCACAGCGGCACCCCCACCACCAAGTGATGCCGGGGGAGGTGGAGCCCCGCCCCCGCCCGCCCCGAACGCAGCTCCGCCCCCACCTCCCCCATCAGGGCCAGCAGCCCCCGGCCCCCCTCCGCCACCTGGTCCACCTATGGCTCCTGGCCCACCGGCGCCTGCAGCACCCAAACATGAAATGGTGCCCGGTCCAATGGCCATAATGATGCAACAGGCAGCTCCTACTATCGGTGCTCCACCAGGCCCCCCTCCTGGTCCAAGTGGTCCTCCGCCCCCTCCACCAGGTGGAGGGGGCGGTGGACCTCCACCTCCTCCCCCACCACCTCCCTAATACTAATAGACATTCCGTCAACCGTCCATTTTAAGTCAATTTTACATGTCGCTGCTTCGGGCAACCATTTTATCCAACCAAACCGACGAGAATGCTGGCGAAGCAGCCTGGTCCCGTTTTTTTGACCATAATAATTTGTTGGTTTTTAGCATTATCTTTTACAACGAACCCGGTAAGCTTTTCCTCTATTCACAACAAGGTAGACTATTATTTCAAGTCTGAGATTGTGGATCTGTCGACATCAGGCTCGCTCTATATCGGCTCCTCTAAACTGTCGATTTCCGCAATAGCTAGTGCAGGATTTCTAGAAAGGTATATATATTCTCTTCAATGTTGCCCCTGCAACAGCCAACGGCGATAGTCCAATTTGAAATCACTTCAATATTTATTTACAAGCACATCAAACAATCGGGCAAACTAGCCATCTATACAGACTCAATTTTTTGAAAATAAGTGTTTTACGCTTGCAGGCAAAATCTGAATGTTTGTAGAAGGATAGTGTATCCAAAATGATCCGAGTTGAAAGTCAACCACCCAAGTGTCACAACATTGAAGCATTTTCAACAATCCACGAAGGGCATGACCTTTAATTCAATGATTTACTAAAAAGTAACGCGTCTACATTATTTGTTCATAAGGTTTAATTTTTTGTTTAGTGTAGTGCTCCCTTACTGACCATCGTATTGATACTATAGAAAACCACGATCACAGACTTGGACTCGAGTCTAACAAAAAAACAAAACAAACTGTTACAAGAAAGTATTTTTAATATCGGCGAATATGAATACGATATTCACACAATGGAATCACTGGTTTATTAATTACACTCCTGATACTTCATGTTGTTATTTTATTCAAACACTAAAAATACTCGTTTGTCTTTTTTGTTTTGTTATATAACAATGTTGTATAACACATTTTATTTTACAAGAAATGTTTTTAACATAGCAAAAGTAGAGACGCTATTTCCACAACTCGGTTGTTCAAGATCTACAAATAAAACGAGGGAAAAAAGACTGCACGATGAAATATAATTACTTTGCTAATAAAAAAAGTTGCACGGTAATTATTTTTAGTGGGTTGGGAAAATTTGGAATTGGCAGAATGATTTTACTTATTTTATTCATGCATGATATTCGACCTGTGAAAAAAATGTCCTTTAAATATAAACAGTTTTGTTGATTTGCTGAGGGCACAACAAAATCGGAAATCGGATTAAAAGTGGACGAATAGCATGCCTGTTATAGACCTTATGCAGATAACAACATCTGAGTAGGGCGCCCTCGGCTAAAGGTCAAAAGAAGGTTGTTCATTGGCCCATACTGTGCGATGCGCGTACATAAATTTAAATGAGTGCATCCCAAATGTTAGCATCGCTTTACCTCTAAGCGATGTCGTCAGTGCATAAAGTCTATTTAAAACAACTCCCTTCATGGCAACTTCACAAGAGCTTTTGTTGAAAAAAGAAAAAGAAAAAAGTATTCACAAGTTTTGCACACAAAAAAAGAAGCTTTATCAAATAACTATCCTTTCAAAATATTACCTTTACATATTTCTTGGATATCCATGTATTTGAATTCAGAAGATTAAATGGATCGGATGTACATGTATACTATACTTCCTCGGGAATTTTACAAATTGTTATCGTTTTTTATTATTAATATTCGTTTTTTGAATATCGATCAAACTAGCTCTGTTTGTGGATTCTTGGGCCAATACGCTTACAGGCCAAAAGACTTTTGTCATGAAATACGCAAACAACACTCACGCATGCATACAGACTGTACGCTTGGCAAACACCCTAGAGTTGTGCACTAGGATGTCGCGATGCGTGTGCATCTTGCCACTACCAGCCTCGTACAAGAAAGCGCAGTGTTGGGAGTTACCGTGATGGCGGGTAAGTTATTGGCTTACGTTACCAGTGTGACCACTATGGTATATTGACACCTGTTACCAGTGTGACCACTACAGACTACAGTAAATAATCAGCTAGCATTACCAGTGTTACAACTGTGGCATGTTATTGGCTTGCATTAACACTGTTACCATAACAGTAAGGTATCAGCTCACATTGCCACTGACGCCATGACAGTAAGTTATCACTCGCGTTACCGCTGTTACCATGACAATAAGTTATTGTCATCTGCTAGCTCTATTGTTACCACACGCAAAAGGCCAATGTGAACTTTGGCTATACTGGCCTTTATTTCACCTACTAATGAATGATGTGAAACTTAATTTATCTTTTGAATTCCTGAACCAAGCGTTTGAAAAAAAGAAAATTTGACAATACTGCAGCAATTAAACAGTAAAGTATTTCAGGATTGTTGCAAGCACTGATGATGCTTAAAAAAACTACCATCTATAATAAACTTTATTTTTTTAACAATAGTTTTAAAACAATTTGAAGTTCTCTTTTTTAAGACAACAAATAATAATAACACAAACAAGTTTTAAAAGAACCATGTACAAATACTTTACAGACGTTAGTTGAGGCATAATTGGACTTTCTCTGTAGAAATTCATAAAAATTCACCTGAACGTTTATCCCCCCCTCCCCTTTCAAACTCTTACCACAAAATTCTACATAGTATAATACTGATTCATAAATTTTGGAAAAAGGAATTTCCTTTGTAATGAGCTAAAATAACCGTATTGCTATATTTTTTTCTATTTGGGGGCAATGTTCATATCACAAGAGGGCGCTACAACTACCCAACCACCAGAGCCGTATATTGGGAGAGTTGCGACATGGAGGGACCCGTTTTTTTTTGTCACGTGGTTGCTGGACGCCATGTTGTCTCCAAAATGCAGCACAACCCAATAGGCAGACTAGTCTAGCACCCCGTTTCTTGGGGAACAAAATGGCTTCTAATCGCGAGTTGTCGTAACTCTCCCAATATACGGCTCTGCCAACCACCAGAGCTGTGTGTTGAGAAAGTTGCTCCAACTTAGCAATTAGAAGCCATTTTTGATAAACAAAAATGGCTGCCAGACTAAACTGCACAAAAGGTTGTGCTACATTTGACCCGGATGGCGTCCAGCAACCATGTGACGAAAAAGCAATCTTTGGTAAATTTTGTTGTAGCATTTTTTAGTGTAAAAAGTATTACAGATTTTCCCCTCAGCTAACCTTCCAAGCCACTGTCATAGCAAAGACACAAATCAACATTTATCACATGTATCAACATGTCTGGGGGAGGGTACAGAGACGCACGCTGCTTCTTCATATCTCACAAGGAAAACATCAACTAAAATGATTGTTTTTCACACACAAACAGGGGACTGTCACTTGACCTAATTATGGCCAAACTTGACCTTTGGTTTGAGGGGGTCACCATTATACTCATTATTGTATAGTATAAACAAAATACCTCTAAATCAAAACAAACTCATTACGAGTTTCAGTTTTCTTTAAGTTTTTTTTTCTTCTTAGTTTTTGTACAAATTTACTATGACAATAATAATAACAATAACATGTACATTACGCAGCCCAGTAGATTGGAAGCATCACGTCAGAAGCTAGAGTGTCCGATGTGCCGTCGTATGGACGTTTCGTCGAAGCACTGAGCGCACGTCACTGGTAAACCTCATGGCGTCTAGGATAGGAAGTAGACTCAGCAGACCTATGTCTGTTGGATCAGAGAGCCAGGACTTGACTGGTATCCCGTTGTCTGTATGGTGGGGAAGAAATCAGGAAGCGGACAACAAAAATGATAATAATCTCGCTTGAATTTGAAGAGTGGATGTTAAAATTTTTAGGCTGGGTGAGCTATTTTAGGTTTTTGGAAATGAAAATTCCAAGAATCACCAACCAAAGCAATGAAAGGAAAAACCTCCCAAGACTTAGCCAAAGATGCCAGTGATAGAGAGTGGTTTGTATGTGCAGCTCGTTAGTGACAACACACTCTGCTTACCAATTAAGATTGGTACAAAACTAATCAATTTATCTCTTTGTGAAATCGAGTCCTTAAGGTAACAGAGGCTATGACCCAATGTAATTCCTGACCAGCAAGAGTTGTTTACATGTCATACACGTTGAGCAATTCACATCTATGAAGCTTCTATACAAAGGGTTTTATATTCAGTCATTACATACCAGGATATAACTTGTATGCACCAGGTGAGTTGTCCACAATAAAAATACTTGATAAGTCCGCGCTGACAGCAGATAAGTCTTTTGTGTAACTTCCTGCATCTAATGTACAATGCTGGTGATGAGAAAAGATGGACAAAAATTGGTTAAACCCTTTACTATGTCAGCGTAATATTCAGGTATTAACGATATCCTACAAGGATTTGAATATGTTAGATCTAGATGGATTAGCCTATGTTCTAGGCCTACACTCCTATAAACATGTAAGGTAGTTACACATCGATATATTTCCTCCTACTGTTTGTCAATTCAGTATCATTCACTGAGGTTCTGAATGATAAGCTATGTCTTATCTACACACTGCACGGAACACAGTCAACCCTCCTACTGTCTGACCAATCAATATCACCCCTTGTGGTTTTGAATGATAGATTTACTGTGCCAGCATGCACAATGATATCATGTGATGAATGCATCTACACAGTACAGTCAACCCTCCTACTGCTCGACAATTCAACATCGTTCACTAAGGTTCTGAAAGATAAACTACGCAAGCCCACACTGTGATATCATGTGATGAATACATACACACTGCACGGTACACAGTCAACCCTCCTACTGTCTGACCATTCAACATCACCCACTGTGGTTTTGAATGATAGGTAAACTATTCCAGCCAGCACTGTGATACAATACGATGAATGCACTACAGAGTACAGGGTAAACAGTCAGCCCTCCTACTATCTGACCATTCAACATCACCCACTGTGGTTTTGAATGATAGATAAACAACGAAGCCTGCACTATGATATCATGTTGTGATGCCAATGAACACATTTAGTTGTGCACACTTGTGCCACTCAACTAACCCAGGCAGTTGAATGGTTTCAAATGGCTAGTTGCACAACCCACTAGGGAAAATGTTACCAACAGTAGAACATTTTATGAAAAAATAATATGTGTACAAATTATTCAAGGAAATGATCAAATGACAATGGAAGAAAAAGTAACAAATTAATACAAATGTACAAGTATGCATAAATTAAAATGAAGCTTGACATTGACTGCTTAAATCAAGTTGTAAAACAGCGTAGCAATCACACACAAATAACTTCATTTCTAACAGCAATAATAAATGCCATTTCCAAATATGTAAATAATATAAAAACAGCTACTTGCAGATTAACAAAATATTTCAATCAAACTAAAATTGACAATGAAAAATATGTCACTTAAAGAACTCTTTGATATAACATAATTCACACAAATCACACATTGATAAACACAAGAGTGATAGTATCTTTGGTAGAACCAACGTTACATTTGTAAATGACACTTGCAGGTAATTCACATTTTGTTCTATTGGAGAAACAAGTTTTAATTTGTAAGCAGCATTTTACAGGCGTGAGCAACCTTGATGTTTGCACTCAAGCCTGTGCCTTTTATGACGCCTTGTTGGCCATAGTTATCTAAAAACATGTTACCTGTCTATAATATCTCCTTTTTAGTATTCCCCTGCCGTTGTCAAGTTTTTCTGCAACCGGTGAGCCATAGATTTCCATACTCGCCGTAAATATAACCAGATCATACCATCGACTGACCTTTAAAGGAGAAAATAAAATAAATATAAGATTGAAATATTTTGTTTTAATTTGAGTTAAATTTACAGAACACATCGAGGAAAGAAAGATCAAAAACTTAAACATTTATTGACCGATTTCAAAGATTTTTGAACAAGGGATTCCAATAAACCAAGAATTGTTTTTCTTTTATTTGGTCTAAAATAAAATCTTCAAGGTGTCAATAGCGTTTGTAAAATTAGCCTCTGAACACATGCATGCTGTTGTTTAAGATGGTGTGCTTTGCACTTGAGCAGTCAAACAATTCAGTGACCAGTGGTTGTTTTTGTCAAAACTGAAACTGCCTGGTAATAAAAGGTTTAACTTAAAACCTTATCCTGGCAAACACAACTAAATGCTTCAAATGGTTAAAGTTATTGCAGTTTGTTCAGCAGTCAACTCAAATCCCATACTCTGTTGCACTGTGCTGCATTTAGCAGAGGTCTACATGGCTCTATTGCTGCCATATACAACAAAATGCTTCAAATGGTTAAAGTTATTGCAGTTTGTTCAGCAGTCAACTCAAATCCCATACTCTGTTGCACTGTGCTGCATTTAGCAGAGGTCTACATGGCTCTATTGCTGCCATATACAACAAAATGCACCCAATGGTAAAAGTTACTGTAACATGGCCCTGACATGTGCGTGCATTCCAAGTCCCCAGCAAACTTCAATCCATGTTTGTGCTTTTAGCAGGGTGGCTGCCCAATGCCAAGGCTGGTGTATACCAGGGCCCAATTTCATGGCTCTGCTTACCGCGGTAAGCGGTAAGCAGAGCCATGAAATTGGGCCCAGTTCACTTCAAATGCAACAAAATCCTCTAATTGCATTTGTTTTAACTGCTTTGACTGCTGCATTCAGTAGGATTTTCATTTCAACTATCTGACTGTGTTGCATTTTGATGCATTTGGCAGGGTCCTGCATTTAGCAAGGTGCCCGGGGGGTAACCACCAGGTAGTGGTTAGGGTATTAAAACAGCTTTCCGTCACAGACAACTGAAACAAAAAGATCCTAAATCATTCAGCGGAAATGACGTACGATGTAAAACCCTGATAACAATAAGCACTTCCTGTTTGTTCAGCTTCCTGGACTGAAGTGCCCATGACCTAAAAAAACGTTAAATGCCGACAATCAGTGATATATTGGTCAAATAGTACATTGTGGAAATGAGGCCAATAGTTGGATATACTTACAACATTCAGGAAGAAGTCTACATGAGGTCTTTTGTAAACATAAAATCTCTCTGGAAGAGCGTCTATCGTAACCTATGGACAGCAAAACAAACAAATAATGAAGTAAATAAATAAACTAACAAACAAATAAATAAATAACTGAATAACTACATGTAGTAAGTCCATAGCAGTTAGTAGAGACAAGGACTCAGGAGGCTACAACAAACATCTGACTAATTTTAAGCTTCACAAAAACTACACACCTAGGTGAAGGGGAGCAACTATGGTTAAGTGTCACAACTGGGCACAGACACCAGGATGGAAATTACTTTTCTCAGTTAAGGGAACTTTTTAATATACATGTAACTTTATAAATAGCAATGTGTAGAGGTTCTTTCTTACCAACTTCATTCAAAATGTACACTCTGATTCAAATTTGAGTTGTAAAATCTTACATCACCTTGTAACATCTTGTACAAAAAAGTTCAGATGTTGAGTTTGAGTCTGATAAATATATTTCAATAAAATAAATTGTCCCTCCTAAAAGTGTATGTGCAAATAAAAACAGTTTACAGGTAGGGCCTACATGTTTGTGTTAAACTGTAAGAAATTGTTTGTCTTTGATTCTTGTCTTGTAAAAAAGTTCTGGTCCAGCAGGAGGTCAAGGAGGTCAAGGAGGTCATGACCTCTGTTGCCCTTGTCTTGTGCAAACTTGGCGCCTTGGTGCCCTTCAAAAGTTTCCCTTAGAGTTTAAGATTTGCCAATGGACTTGCCCTTTTCAAAATGAAAATTGCCTAGCCCTCTCATAAATAAAATTCCAAATCTGGTCAAGTAAAAACATTTGAGCAACAATCCTGTGGTCTTGTGGATTTTTTTCTCCAGAATTTGAGCCCGGTTGGAGTACTTTGTGATGCTATAAGTACTTACCTTTAGAACAAAGTCAGGAGGTATACTTGGTCTGTTTGGCCTCATCAGGCTGGCATGTTGTGAGTGAACTAACGTCTCGTCTAGGTCTAAAACCATTATCTTGCGTTTAACGAGAGCTGCCAAGGAAATAATATCAGTTTACTGCAATGCACAAACATCATACATGTCGTAAGAACCTCGCATGATGGAAATACAATCTAAAGGTTTCATACATTTTCCTCTCTCTACGAGTCGTGGCAGTTCTGAAATGAAATAGTGATCAAAACAACTCGCATTATGATCAGCATGCTCTGCTCAGTATGCACTTGAAGACAATCAAAGCACACTAATTGTTGAGGTGTTAACCACTGCTATCTTTGTTCAGAACCCAAACTCAGTACAAGCAAAGTGACTCCGCAAACCCTAACTAGAAAACATCATATTCACACATTTTAGGGTGAAAGATCTCGCTTTTCCTTAAAGGAATTTCGTCCCAGAAAAAAGATTGAACAAAATGAAAACTGAAATAACACCCATGTACATATATACATTGAATAAACAGATTAAAATGTCACAATATCTCAAATTTTGTTACATTTTGGTCTTTGGACATTGTTTGTAAACTTAGTGTGTAGTTGAGGAGTACAAAGACATTCTTAAAACCATTCCCATCTGCATTGTGTTTTGAGAGATGTTCAATGAGTGAGAGAGAAAAGCACCTTCTTTTTAGTTATTTCTATTAAATGTCGAAATTTTATTCATCTATGCCAGATTATTTTAACATTTAGCTTTAATAGTGAAATCATGTTCGTTAAGTGTGTCATAAATCCACTGTAAGCCACGCCTACTTCACACTAACTGACTTCACTGATTAACCAGAATCCTTTAGGAGTTTTTCTTTCAAGACTTGGATTTTTTAAACATGTTTTAAAGGCTATGGTCTCTTCAGGACACAATCGTAAAGGCTCAGAATTAAACCCACTCTCTGCTGATCAGAAACACTAGAGCTTACATTTAGTGCTCTTGACCGCTCGACCATGACATAAGATGTATTTACTGAGTACTACTTACAAAGTTTATGTCTTGATAGGGGCGACAGTGGTGCACTGCCATAGCGGATAGTCTGGTACTGAATAACCTAAACAAAGAAGGAAGAACACAACTATTTAAAATTATGCCAATAAAAACAATCAGATGTGCAACTTTATTTTTTTGAAATAAGAAAAATAAAAAAAGGAGAAAAAAAGAAGGGAAACTGAATTACATCTGTAGTCTGTATTTGAAAACATCAAATTTCTGCATACATGTATATTTTTTCCCTAAATAGCAAACCTATTTATCTTTTGTACACAAAGATGTACTGTGTACAGTCAGTACAGACGGACCCTTGTAACTCAATATATTTAAATATGGAAAATTTGTCCAGACATGTAGGAGGTGAGAGAATTTTTTTGAATAGAAATTCATGGCTTTTTTCAAGACTTACCATTGCGCAATTGTTTGGAGAGCACATTTAAAAGACAATTTTGTGCAAGCTTGTCTTATAAGTGTAATTTTATGAAAAAAACTCTTGAGCTGCCAAGTGACAATCATTCATTTAAACATTGTTAGCATTAGAACAGTGAAGTCACACAGTTTGTCATCACACTTTATGCACATCAGTAGCCCCATGTGTGTGGCCAAGGCTAGCTGAATCCTAAGCCACACGTCCAGGCCATTCTTCAGCTAAGAAATAAAGCTAATTAAGGCGCATTTCCTACGGGCCAGTCGGCGGTTTAAACCAGCTGAATGCGTTCACCTAGCTCTTAGCTTGCCTTGGGTGTTTTGAATAATCAAACAAATAAAATGTTAACAAGAAATTTTAAACGATTATTGTGCGACTTATTCCGAATTAATTTCCGCAATTGAAATTAACCCAAAAATCATGCAAATCGAATGCGACGTCATTGGCCTGCTGGGCTGTCATGGCTGTGGGCGGAGCGGGGTACGGTGGGAACATTTCATTGGTTGCTTTGTGACTGCTCCGCCCACAGCCAAGCCGGCTGATGACGTCGCATTCGATTGGCATGATTGTTGGGGTCATTCTAAAATGGCGGCTCTTGTCATTTCAATTTCAGCTAGCCTTGGCCACACAAGTGAAGTGGGGCTAGCACATCAGTAAACATGATAGCACCGACGATGACAGCTCAGAGATATAACAAACAAGCTTTCACACACAAAATCTTTAAAATAAAGAATGTGCTCTAGTCTTGTGTGAATGGTATTTTGGTAAAGCATCAGCAGGTCAACAACAACAGACTGCTGGCATGCTGGGTGAAAAAAATCAGCAAAAAAAAACATTGGCATGATCGGTTTTAATTTGAAAAATTAAACCTCCTGATGCTGTGTGGGTACTCCTAGAACTATGAGGTTCATTCCGCTATCGTCTCCATTACCCTCATAGAGTGACATGTACAAAATCCTAT